>JAJOOS010026463.1:0-27119 GCA_029582725.1 Solanum chiquidenum
AATAAAATTTTGAAGTTGAAAATATTTTTTAAAAACAAACTTAATTTTTTTTTTGGGGGGGGGGGAGGGGCTGGTAGGGGGTGGGTAAGGTTTGGGTGGTGGGGGGTCCAGGGTAGGGGTGAAAAAAAATGAAATTTTGAAGTTGAAAATATTTTTAAAAAATAAATTTAAATTTTTTAAAACAAAAAAAATTGTAATTTGAAGTTGAAATAGAGTTTTGGAAAATGTTTTCCTTAAGTTTTGAAGGAAAGTCATTTTCCTTAAATTTGAGGAAAATGAGTTGATTTGGAAAACATTTTCCAAAACATTTAACCCAACCAAACATGAGAAAATTGGAAAACATTCCTTCATACCAAACACACCCTATGTTGGCTTATTTTGTGTATACACTTGCTTTCTCTCTCTATGTATATGTGAGTGTACGCGCGCGTAGTCATGCAATATCGATCCCAGAATAACACATACATATTCATGCTATACACAATTTATATAAGTCAATCAACTCATTTCAATTTTTCAATTGCACAAAAACTTGGTATTAGTTCAATCCACAGTTTAAATAATTAGTATCACAAAATGCCATCATAATCCAACTTTTAAATTCATAAAGGTGAGTGAACATAAATTTTCATATTCAGATATCAAGATAATCCACATATCCTTCGATGCATGTTCACAATTCATAGGCTCATTTTAAACAAGTAAAATAGTACTATTTGATCTCAATAACTTATGAGGATTACAATTTTTATAAAATCTTTTATAAAAAGATGTAATCTTCTTACTTTTCTTTTTATGGTTGTCAATTCAAGAGCTTTATTTTGTTCTTGAATCGATGGAATACTTGTTGGAATTTCACCACGAATGCAAAATCGAACTTTGATCACAATATGAAAACTTGGAGCTCGCCACTTGAAAATGAAGACTTCTTTGTATACATGAGACTTGCATAACACAACTCAAGAGCAGAGTTTCTTTTTGTATCTTTTTATTCTTCACTTATAAAGATCCCTTTACATAAGAATGAGTTAAGGTTTGAAGTATTTGGTCTTCAAGTAATTTTTGCGGACTTTGATTTTGAAGAGTATTAGATTTGTCTTGTCAATTTAATAGACTGACCCAAATGTAATTAAACTTCATTTAATTCATATTATTGTAAGTTAAACATTAATTCAATTTTTTTAACAAAAAAATTGACTTGATCGACATATTATAAATTTATGATTTAATCCAAAATTCAATATGAATTTATCCAAAAAAAAAAATCAATGTCTTCACTCCCTCCATTCTAGTTTAATTGCAGTGTTAGCTTTTTTACACCAATTATAATAAATATACAAGATATAGTTTATTAAATTATCCCTATTTTATGAAAGCAAATTTGATTAGTTCCTCTTAAATATTATTCATACTCTTTAATATCAAAATTATAGTTAAAAACAATTGTAAATTTGAGTCTTAAATTCTTAAGATGACAATTATTTTTGAGCTAAAGTGACTATTTATTTAAGTCGGAGGGGTAGAAATTTTGAGAGTGACAAAAAATTGTATCTTAAAAGTTGATAAAATTCACGTTTTAAAATTCAAAATACATCTTATTTTATTTTATTTTTAAAAATAAATTATAATCTAAGCAATATTATAATCCATATTTTAAAAATAATATTCTAGTCCTTAATTTTTCAAAAAGAATATATTATAATCCAGCATTAGATAAAAATATATTCGTTAGTTGTAGGTACTAGACTTTGAGGTGTTCATAAAGTTTATTTTGTATATTCAGTTATAGATCTTTAGAAAAATATAGATATTTTTGAAACTTTTATGGTCAACTGTATGGAACAAAATCCTTTTTAATAGAATCTTGTACAATTAAAACACACTATTTGTATTACAAAAAATGTTAAATCCTATTTACCAGAATCTTGTATAATTAAAACACACTATTTGTATTACAAAAAGTGTTAAAAGTATACAAACTTGATTATTTAACAAAATCAGTTATAGATTATATTTCATATACAAATTTAATACTCCTATTTTTCATACGTCTCTTCATAATAAGAGCGACACATTACATGATTATGAATTTATGATAAACATTATGAGTATATTGCTTTTCTTAATTGGTTGTAGGATATTAAATTATGAAAATTTAATTCTATCAAATTTTATCAATTATGATAGTTGTTAGATGACTTTTAAATAAATTAAAAATCAACTAATCCTACTAAAATCGAAGAGAGATTGAAAAGATTTGAACGAGTCTAATTTTGAACATACATCATAAGTAACCACAAAATAGATTATTTTTTTAAAAAAATATTTTTTAATTTTTTGCCCCTCTTAAATATGACCTATAATTTCGACCATAGTAAAAGTGAAAAAAAAGAAAAAAACAAGTAGAAAATTATGGGCGACTGTCTGAGTGGAGGGCATAGAGTGCATATTTTAAAATTTTCTAATCCAGCGAAACCGTTGGAAACAACAAATAATGCCTTACTTTTGCCAGTCTGTTCCCTCTACTAATACTATATGTCAAATTACATTTAAGCCCTCCGTTTAGTGATTTCATCTCATAATTTTAAATCACGACATAAAATTCCAAATTCAAAAAACTTAATTTAAAAATTTTATATGATAATTTCATATTTTTTAAATATAAAATCATTATTTTATATCTACATAATTTTTTACTAACATACTAAAGAAATAATAAAATATTCACAAAATATAAACACAATCACTAATATGTCTACTTATTCAATTTTTTATAAATTAAAATATTTACTTAGGCTCACCGAAATTAGAAGACATATTTCGAGTCTCTCTGCGTTCCATTGCTGTTGGCAGACCAAAAATAGGAAATATATATATATTTTTTTGAAAAAGGGCAAATTAGTAATACGTAAAACTCCCCAGCTCAAACACATCAAACCGCTACCGGAGCAAATCCGCCCGTCCTCTTTTTCCCCTTCTTTTCGAAAACCCAGATCTGAAAAAGGGCCTCTGTTCATCAAATTTCAAACCCAAACCCTAAATTCTTCTCATTCACACGTTGTTCCGATTCGAATCAACCTTCAAAATTGATCCGAATCGAGAAATCCTCACACAGCAATGGGAGATTTCAATCTCGCCTTGGTTATTGTAGCCATAGTCGTATGTATTCTCGTTTTCATATTCAATGTCTATCTTCTCATCAATTATCAGCATCCTGATGATGCTAATCAAGCCTATTTCCCCAAATTTGTTGTCGTTTTTGGACTCTCAATCGCCGCCATTTCTATTCTCATGTTACCGGCCGATGTTGCAAATCGGCAGGCTTGTCAACATGCGATTTATAATGGAGCGTGTAATCTTACGCTCCCGATGAAGCAACTATGGCTTGCTATCTACATTGTTGATGCTATTCTCGTTTTCTTCGTCATTCCTTTTGCTATGTTCTACTACGAAGGCGACCAGGATAAGTACGTGTATTCGAACAATTTTGGACATGATGTGTATGGTATGGAATTGTTATTCTGATGTTTTGATTTTCTGTATTCTGTAGGACAATTGCCAAAAGGCTTAAAAGTGCAATGTGTTGGGTGTTGGTCACAGCAATCGTGTGTGCTTTGTTGCTTGGAATTTTATATGGTAAGTTTCGAGTAACTTTGTGGTGATCAGACTTGTTGACATGTATACTATCCTGTGCATTTCTAGCTTTGGATGCTAATGTGATGTAAGATGAGCTTGGGGACTAGTTAATTTTGATCAGGAAATGTCAGAATTTGGGTATTTTAGATGACAATCAACTATGCCATATACCAAAATTAGTTGGGTAGACTCAATGAATTATCTGTATCCATTAAATGCAAGAGTTAAGAGTATCTTTTGGCTACTGTTAACAGTTAACCTACATTCTCTTCCTTTATTGAGGCTTGAACTGATGATTACATTGTGAAGTTCTCATAGGCAGAGTTAAAAGCGTGAGTCTTGGATATGGAGTGAAATTGGTATAAAGGTCACATACTTACTTTAGTTGTCTAATGGTTCAAATTACCAGCTTATTGAGGGAGTTGTCGTGTTTCTTATTTGAGCTTCTCTATCATGTGTAGTTCTTATTTTGGACTTCACTATAATGTGTTACAGGTTCTTCTTCAGTTGGAAGTTTTTTTCTCATGAATTTTGCCCCCTATAGATGACGGGACAAATACGAAAAGAAGAATATTTGGATGCTGTTTATGAGGATTGTATGCCTAGAGTTAGGAGTTGTATTTTGCCATTTTAGTTTTCTTATTATAAGTTAAATACTCCTGATTATACACAAGATGGTGTCAAGAATGTCTCATCTGGTTTGTGGCTCAATCACAACCGTCCCACTGATTTTCCCATCTTTGCCACTCTAGTTGTTGTAGTGCTACTTGGATCTATTTTTGATCAGATATGGAAGTGTGATTTTTGGGCCAGATTTTGAAACTTTATACATTTTTTACTTGTGGATACTGCTGAAGAACCAATAGAGAGGGGGATGTGATCTTGTCCACCGCATGAGGCATGTCATCAAGAATTATACTGCCACTGCAAGTAGTTATAAACTTTTGGGACCCCAAAACTGCTGCTAATCTGGCACCTTACTCTTCGCTTAATTATGCAATGGCGAACATACTTTACTTACATAGTTACATTCATCCCTTTCCTTAGGGTTTATATAGTTTTCAATTGCAATTTGTTACCTTCATTGCTTCTAACTTTGTGGATCTCCTTGCACATTTTACCACTTTTTTTTTTCCTGATAAGTATACTGAAGTGTCTAGTTATATTTAATTTGCTTAAGTTCGGGTAATTTGCTTTGGTTTTGTTGTTGATCACATATCTTTTCTGATCTTTATCTACCCCTCTTTTGAGTATTTCAGGGCTCGCTGGAAAGGCAGACTTCACTGTAAGACACCTGTCATCAGCCACCACTTCCTTTCCGAATTCATTTGATTTTAACAATGGTCAACAATGTATTGGAAATGGTGCCCGTCAGGTTGGTGCAAATTTAAATGTTTTTGTTTCTTAGCTAGTTGAGCTTATGTAAGCATCGATAAGTAGTTTAATGTCTTGTTCCAAAGCCGCCATTCTAATCCTTGCCTTCAATTGTTACTAGTGTTCTGCATATTCTGCAAATGCTTCCTCTGAGACAACCTGGACTATGCGTGCTACTTTTCCTGAATATGTCGTTGCTCTGGCTACCATTGTTGGATCTGTACTTTTCACGGTATGACAATACTTAATTTTAGACACTTGAATATTGTTATTGTTGTGATGAAGAGACTAATTATTCAGTTCTTCAGTCATTTCTGTTTTGGTATAATGCCTCTTAATATGGAGAACTTCTTAGATATCACTTGGCTGGTTTTTAAGTGTAGAATTTAGAATCAAGTTGAGGAATTTTTCTGTCGTTTGCAGTTGAATATAAATAAATTTTCTGTAAGGGTGGCTACTTGACCATGAATCTTTTGTTGTGTCTTCTGATTATAGTTGAGGGGGTTAGGGTGATCGGTTCTTGTGAGGTTGAGGAGAAGCATTGGAGAACAAAGAAGAGAACCCGTCACCCTAATATGCATGTTTGGTTCTGACTTATCTGCTTCTCATATTATATCCAGATTTTTGGTGGTGTTGGCATTGCTTGTCTCCCGTTGGGACTTATATTTTCGTTCATCAGGCGTCCCAAGGCTGTTATTACACGGTCACAGTATATCAAGGTATTTTCTTCTGTTAGAAGCTCTTTGCATATTTTCCTGATTGGATGTTTAAAATTAAATAAAGAAAGGTATACACGCTGGTGTCATGACTCATGATGCTTCATTTTGATTTTGCAGGAAGCTACCGAGCTAGGTAAAAAAGCGAAAGAATTGAAGAAAGCAACTGATGCACTTCATCAAGAAGAAAGGAGCGGAAGTAAGGGAAGAAAATGGCGGAAGAATGTGAAGGCAGTCGAAAAGGTATATCTTATTTTTATCATGGTTTCTCTGAATGTTCTTTTCATTTTTATCATCCACATTTAACTGTATCTAGCACATGAGCTATAGATGAAAATAAAACAACAAAGTGAATCAATGTTGTAAAATGAGATCCCAATGAGTGTCACCTAGTCTTAGAAGCCCTCGTTCTTGATTTAAACCTTTTCCACTTTGAACTTCATCGCTTTCTAATAGTTGTTCCAACATTTCTGCTTGATGGTCCCGAAGTTGATCTCTACACTTAAATGATGCTTTAATCACGTTCAACACTTTAGCAATTATAGCAAAGAAGTTGTCCACAAGCAAATTTTCTTTGGCAATAGGTACAAGTGTCAATTTTAATTGGTGAGCAAAACAGTGAATGCAATATATCGATGGAGTTTCCTGCAAAATCAAAGATTAAAAATCATTTATCTCCCCCTGCATGTTACATGCCCCATCATAGTCTTGTCCACATATTTTAGATATACTCAAGAGTATCTCAAAAGCAAAGAGCATATTGTTTCCTTCAAAGATTGTGCCATGTATCACCAGCACGAATAATAGCAAATAACTTGTTCATTCACTTTGCCTTTTTATTAACATATCGCAAAGTAAGGGCCATATGTTCATGGTGTGATATGTTCTTGGATTCATCAACTAATATTCCAAAAAAAATCTCCCATCCAAGTCATCAATTATACTTTCATGGTTTCTTGTGCACAAGCACTCACAATATCCTTTTGAATTTATGGAGAAGTCATCATAGCATTTTTTCAAGCCATTCCAAAAAACCTAGAAAAAGGCCTTGAGCTTTTTGAAGATTCACTTTCATCATGACCTCGAAAAGATAAACCCAAATTCCAAGAGGAACCTTGCCACATTAGTAGAAGCCTCTAACCGAATTCGATGCTCACTTCTTGTTTTCTTAGATTGCTTGTCAAAAGCAACTTGAATGGATTGAGATTGATTCTCCAAATCCTAGCATCTTGTTGAAACACCTATTGTGGATGCTGTTTACTTCACCAACACATAAATCAAATCGTTCCGAAATCCGAACTATCATTCCAAGCCTTAAAATCTATTTTTGTGAAAAATCACCCGCATTTCCCTCTTGGATAGTCATTTTTAAGTAAATAGCAACATAAGCAAAAAACAACATCTCTCTTCACACAATTCTCCATCCACCTAGAATATGAACCCTCAAACCATGTTGAACTAAATCGATGCATTTTCTTCTTGAATTTAGTTTGAGGAAATTAAAAACAACAGGTTGACAAGGCCCTTGTTGAATATAGTGTCTTCTCACTTCATCCCGTATTCTAGGCTATATTTATCAATTGGTATTCTTTCTCAGGGATCGGGTTTAAGTGACTGCAAATCAAACTCATCTATAGGACGCGGAAAATTATATCTAAAACTAGAACTTGGTTGAGAAGAATTATGTTTCTTCAAGAAACTATCCATTTCAATTCACAAGAATCAACAACAAATTCCTACAAAACAAATTTTTTATCAAGAATATAAGTAAACATAATATTGTTGATAGGGGAATGACACCCCTCCTTCACAGCACAACAAAAGTAAAATATAAAAATATTTGAATAGTTTCTAATTGAATATCAAGTTGTATGACTCCACAAATAGTATCTGTTGTGTAAGTAGGAAAAAGGGGTGGGAGGTAAGGTGATAATCACTGTTCAAGTGACCATTATACATTTTATGAAATTTGAAAATAATAAAATAGAACTTTTTATAAGTTGAGCTTGACGCTTCTCCCGCAAAGACTGAATAAACCATGCTATGCTATTTTAATATGATCAATCGATGTCCATAATCTGTGTATGCAAGTGACACTCGTCTTGATATGTATGATCCATTTTGCCTCGAAATTCTACATTAAGTTATTGATGATTTTATCTCAGACCTCATGTCAATTTTATCTCATTTATCTTAGGATGTTGGATGAAGATTCTATTTTCTTGTCAGATTAATATATCAAGAAATGAATAAACTGAAAAATACTGGTTTCTTTTTATGTTAGTGTGATAAATGATTTTTTGTTTTACCTTGCAGGAGGTTCTTCTTCTTGAAGACGATGTCAAGGCTCTAGAGGAAATGTATCCTCAAGGTGAAAAGGTAAAGAGACGTGCTTTTATACTTGGCAGGCTAAAATCTTATTTTTCATACCTTGCCAAAGTAATTTTGTTGAGCAAACTAGTTTGATGGCCTCTTTTTGGCAGGCTGAGACTGCTTGGGCAATGACGGTTCTAGGTTACTTGGCAAAACTCGTTCTAGGCGTTTTAGGGTATGTGGGAATGTGATGGAATTTTAATTTCCACTAGTTTTTTTGGAATAATTTGACATAAATAGATGGTATGTAGTGAATCTGTGTTTTTTGGTTCATGTAAACAGGCTGATTGTCTCTGTAGCTTGGGTTGCCCATATCGTGATATATCTTCTGATTGATCCTCCACTTTCTTCCTTCCTTAATGAGGTTTTCATCAAACTAGATGATATTTGGGGTACCTTCAACCTTTCTCTCCCCTGCCTTATTTGCTACGTATGGTGACTGATACATGAAATGTGATGGTATTGTTTTCTGTTATTTCTCCAGGTCTTTTGGGCACTGCAGCTTTTGCATTTTTTTGCTTCTACCTTCTGCTTGCGGTGATTGCTGGAGCAATGATGATTGGCTTGAGATTAGTTTTTGTTACAATTCACCCAATGAAGTAAATTTCTTCTGCTGTTTGAAATTATACTTTATTGAATCTGTTTGCCACCTGCTTTGCTCCTCTGTCTTCCCTGTCTCACTGCTGTGCTGGACCACTATTTACAGGTGGGGAGCTACGCTCATGAACTCCTTTCTTTTCAATGTGGGCCTTATTCTTCTTTGCTCCATCAGGTAGGATTAGTGCTGTTCAATTTTTCTTATGTATTTGTTCCATTTTCAGCGGTATAATAATTGATCTTAATGATGAATATCTGAAGGACAAGTGCTTAGACCACTGGTGTGTGGGACACTTTGGGTTGTCCATGCAAAAAGTAAAGCATTTAATGTACCAGCTAGGATTCTATTTATTGGGAAATTGAGTGTTGATATTTGGCTGAACTCTGAAGTGAGGCATGAAACAACATGCTAAATCAGGTCCTCCAGGTTATGGCTAGATCCTACAAAAGAAGCAGCCTGATTCTTATAAGTTGAACTGGGAATTATTGTTGTAGCTTCGATCTAACTTGGGGGTATTGTGGTTCTAGACCATTTACTAGTTACAGCATATGTAGGCAACCAACTATGGAAAGGAAAGGAAGGATTCCTCTGACAGGATATCCTGAAACTTCCGTGCTGAATTTTATGAGGCACTTGTTTAAAGGACGTGCATTGCCCCCTTTATTTCTAAATAAAAAACAGATAGCTTCATCTACTTTGTTGGATAATGGTTTCATCTATTAAATACTTGGCTGAGTTGATAGGTGGTATATAGAAGACATGAAATTCGAGGATGCTAAATATATGTTCACTTAATATTCTGGTTTTCTGAAAGGGTATTAGCCAAACTGCAGTTTTTGGATTGATAACCACCTTTCTCCTGCTTTCACTTGGCGTAAAAGTTTGGTAGTATGATCCTTTGTTTTCTGCGCTTGCAGTGTCATTCAGTTCTGCGCCACGGCCTTTGCATACTATGCTCAAGCCACTGCAGCTCAAGAAATATTTGGTCACAATCTGCAATCTCTTCGTGGAATTAAGTATCTATACAAGTAAGTTGCTGTTGTTTCTAGATTTTCACCAAGAGCTGGTTTTCTGGTTGCAAGAATCATGTTATGAATGGGGAAAGATGTCTTCGCAGGTACAACGTGTTTCAAATTGGATTCATTGTTTTAGCTGGTCTGACATTTGTTTACTATGCTGCCTTTGTAAGTCTCTGTTACTGTCTAACAGCTCAAATCCTTGCTCTTAAGATGGAGGAGAAATTAAACAGTTTTCAACTTTGCAGGGGTGGAGAAGGAGAAAGCCTAGTGGGAGGTTCCAGCTCTCCAGTTAAAGGTTTTGATTGGATAGCAGTGCACGTATCTGACCGTATTTGAGACTTACTCTGGTCTATCACTAATGTTGAGGCTTTGAACTCTGGTGTATGTTGCCTAGTTTTGTTTCATATTATTCTTGGAGGAGGCAAACACCATTAAATTTGATTTCTACAGTGGAAGTTGGGGTATTGGCGACTCTGTACTACTGCTGCTGCTGCCACTGCCACTGTTCTTGCTGCTGTTAATTTAGTTTTTTCTTAATTCCACCTTCTGTATGTATCATTTGTTTGGTAATGTTATCATTTGTTTGGGCATGTCATCATCTAAATGCTTGGTTTGAGATTTGTCCTTGATGTATCATATAGTCATTATATACAAAAATTTCTTGGATGCTTGTATATTTACTGTGAACTCTTTTATATACGTTTCGATCCTACGAGATTCTTGTTGGCTTTTCTGTGGATTTCGTTCAGCTTATTTGATGTAGCTGGTTGGAGTTATATATGAATGTAGTAGACAATTTTGTCAGCATTTTGAATTGCATCTTCCTGTTAGATAGGGTAAATGTGAAGTGTTTGAGCTTGAATTTTTTTGATTTTTTTGCGGAGTTGAACTTTGGAAAACATGTAATCAATTTCAAGTACATTATATTCTTTTACTTAAAACTGGTAAAAAGTACTTAACTAGCTAGGGTTTTAATTACTAATTCAATCTTTCTTTTTAATGTCATTGGTCGATCAAATTAGCAGCAGTACAATGAAAGTAATCTCAGATCAAGCTAAGACTTTTTCTTTTCCCATATCTTTGAAAGGAAGACTAAAAAGTCATGTGAGAGAATAGTCAACTTGTATTTGCTTAATTATTAAGGCCAATAGTGTGTTTACAACCACTAAATAATCTCTATTTTATTTTTTATTCTTAGATGCGGTTTATAATAACGTTATTTTGCACACGTCTCTACCAATCATTCACAAACATTAATTAAATAATATTTTAGGAATCATTCAAGGGTTAACATGGCATTTTAAAGAAAATTATCATCACAGTGATATCCAAATTTTACCACTAAGTATATATATATATATATATGTATATGTATATCCTCGATTTTCAAATTGAGAGAGATACTGTGAGAGATCAAGAATTCTCATAATTTCTTAGATTCATGGACCAATTCAATTCAGGGGATCCTATATATATAACTTCCAATTAGTTTCATAAAAAAATGGTATTTTGTCTTCTCTTTTATACATACCCTAGTCGTGTTAGAGTTCTCTTCTATGATTTCCACAATTTTTTCTCTTCATGTATATCATAATATATCATTATACATACCAATATATACACTTGACATACACATGGCATACAATAATATACTTTGACATACGGACAATATTTAGTGATATACATACTTGTATGCCGTTGTATGCACCCGTATGTCTGTGTACAATTGTATGTATATATTATAAATAGAAAATACAGCAGTATATAAGCATAATACATAATTATGATCCTTAACTTGGCGTTGGCTGACAACTATTACCTTTAACTTTGGGTGTGCACAAGCACACTTAAACTTGTATAAAATTGAACAAATAGACACATTCGTTCTACATGGCACCCTACATGGCACCATACACGGCAATTTTGTGTCCTATGTGCCATCCAACGTGTATTATGCCATGTAGGACACGTGTGTCTACTTGTTCAATTTTATACGTCTTTCAGTGCCTACTTGTGCACACTCAAAGTTGAAGGACATAGTTATCCGCTGAAGCCAAGTTAAGGGTCATTCTTTATACATTATGCTGACATACACTAGGCATACATCAGATATACCAAAATATGTTCCTAAAATTCACGGATCTCTATTTTTCTAAATTGTTATATTTTGAAAAGAATTAAGTATTATATTTGGTAATTAGCTTAAAATAACTTTAAACTTATAATTAAGGATCCCTTTCCATCATATATTTAAAGAATCTTTTATCTTAATAATGGCATGTCTTTGCCTCTTCAAAATGTGATCAATTGTACTGTTCCCACTTATTTCCCATGTTACTCGAACCCTCAATTTATCAAAGATGCTCAACCACTAGAATAAATCCCGCTTATTATTTTTTCAAGATACTTAATAAGCGATATAAAGAATTAGAAAGTGGTCTAGAAATAGCAGAAGAAAAGATTTTTCCATTTCATATTTTTCTTGTGTTGAGATCAGATAATTAGGTGGTCTAAATCCTTTTATGCTAATAAAGGAAAAGGCTTAATTAGTTCCTAAAAACTATATCATTCATGTGGAATATCTCCATATGCCTGGCACCAGGTATAGGAGATCAGAAGTCCGAATAAAGGAGGAGAGTTATAGTTCAAGATTGTAACGTGATAGATAAATAATGACAGATAGAAAACATAAATACTTAATTCATATATACCCAATATTTTCGACACAACATAGATATGTGTAAAAAATTACTACAGATGTTTAATAAATAAATAATAGATTATGAACCTATAATGTTCGGTGATAAAACCTAAAGATTGAACCTATTAAATCAAAATGTTGGAGCTACGCCGTGGACAGGATCCCTACATCATTAATTAGAGGTTTCAGGTTTGAGCCTAATAAATTGGAAAATACTAGTAGGGAGTGTTTCCCCTTAAATGAACCTTATGGGGCCGCGAATGCAGCTAATCCAGAAATTCAAAACGGATACCAAATACAGAGTGAAAAAAGAAAAAAAAAAACAAGAAAAGGAGTTGTAATAAGTTGATTTCATAGGGAAAACTTGCATTATATTTTCTTGGAAGTATGAATTCACATACATGGTAGGAAAACAAACTGATTCATGAAGACAAGTTCAAATGAACAATCAGTGCCATTGAGTCTGCCATTCAAAATCCATCTGTGAAACTTTTATAGTCGTCGAACCCTTTGGATCAACAAAGATACACGGAGAGATTTCGGGGAATTCAGTAGGCAATGATCTCCAATGCAGGTTAGGTTCCCAGTCTGCCTCTTTGATAACTTTCAAGATTTCCTTGATCACAATTTCGCTGCCTTCACATGATAAATGTATTCCATCCCTTCAGAAAACAAATCAAGAAAGTTAACATGAAGATGGTGATTGCCAACGGGACGTGTCAAAGATGATCTAACATTAGAAGCAAATAGGAAAGGGGATATCACATAAACATGATGATTGATAACAGAATAAGCGCCAAAGAAGGTTTAGTATAAAAACAACCAGGATACAAGGTATCATTCAGCTAGATCTATGATCAGAACCACTGAAAAAACTTAATATGTATAGTGTGCTCAACAATGTCGTAATTTATACAGAGTGGTGGTTTGACCAACACTGTTGTACAAGGTAGAGTGCTAGTCACTCGAGAATGCCCACGTTCAGAGATAAAGGTAGTGGAAATGAGAATGGTCAGATGGATGTGTGGACATACTAGGAGAGATATGATTAGGAACAAAGTTAAATGGGGTAAAGTGGGAGTGGCTTCCGTGGAGGACAATATGAGGGAATTAACGAGGTTGAGGTGGTTCAGACATTTGAAGAGGAGGGGCGAGGATGCGCTAGTTAAGAGGTGTGAGAGCTTGGCTGTAGTAGAAGTTAGGAGAAATAGGGGTAGGCTGAAAAATAATCATGGGTGATTAGACATAACTTGGCACAACTTCATATTACTAAGGACATGACCCTCGATAGGAGATCAAAGATTAGGGTAGAAGGTTAGTAGGTAGCCGATCAGTGGAGCTTTCGATCATGCAAATGATCTATGATGTGACGAGCAAAATGAGAGAAAACCTAAGCTCATCTATAGATGCTTTGATTTCTAACCTGTGGAAAAAGAGCTCCTCCGAACAAAAATCCATCACCATTGCCACGAGGCAGTCATAACAACCAGGAAAGTCCATTCCTTCACAAATGCATACTTTGTTACATAGTTCAAGTAAATTTGATGTCACTTATGTCCATATCCAAGCAAACAAAACATGCCACTTATGACAGAAAGACCTGTAGTATCCCCTTGCATTTTCAAGTTTTTCAGAACATTTAACAGCGATACAGTCCTTACCGAGAAGATATGGTAGCATTTTAGTTGATTACTACAGGTACTAGCCAAAAGGAAAGATCTACCAAAAAATTAAACTTGAACCAGTTGACTCTTTAAAGTAGATATCTCAAGAAGGGTAATTCCAAATTTAATTGATTGACACGTATGTGAAGCTGGATTTTGTATCGCCAAAGCGACAGTTAATTTTACATGTTCAGCATGACAAAACACAAAAAGTGATTTCGTATAAAGAAAAAACTTACGTAAAGCAAGCAGTCAACCAATCATCCCTCTGTTGAAGTGTTTTCCAAAGATCTATAACCTTCACACCTAACTCTTGGCACAACTGTACACAAGCGTCTGAATATTTCCGACAGGATTCATTTGATCGACCAAGATCATTACTGGTTATGTGCAGTAATGAGAAGCACGTGTCACTAGTTTAGCAATAAGAAATTCAACAAACCATGAAAAAAACTTCCATGCTTAGCGTTACGTTGATTACCCAAATACTTCAGCCATTTGTGCCTCATTCACGGGAGGAGCAGTGAGAAAGATTATCCTAGTCTTCTGAGAGAGGCTCTGGTAGTGCAGCAGATACATGTTACAAATCAAACCAAATTCAGTATTGTTAAAAAAAAAAAGGTTGATGCTAAAGTGATAACTAGATTTTATCAGAATATCTGTGTACATTCGCTTTATTTTAATATTTTGGTAACACTTCATCCAAGAAAAGCAAGTGGCTCAAATATACTGTTTGTATCACCATTAATTTGACCTGATGATTGAGAACTGAGTTATTATAGAATGAATGAAAGTGTCACCAAAATAAAAGGTTGAAATACATATTGTCAAATTTGAAACAAAAACAGATTACAGTTTCCCGTTCAGGCTTGTTGTGAGGAAAAACAAGGTATTCTTATTCTTTAATGTTAATCCAGACCACATTGGAATATATTCACGGCGTGCAACTCAATTTTAGAAATGTTACCTTCAGATGAATTGCAATCTTCCTCATGTTCTCTACATATTCAGGAAGAGGAACATGAGCACCGAGGCCACTTGGGTGAGGTTCCATTGAATCGTTCCCTCCAAAATAAACTATGACTAGAGAAGGCTGTACAGCTGCATCCTAAGTTTAAAAACATATGAGCCAACAACATTAATTATGAGCGGGACAGAGGAACTGAACACTATGTTAGATGATTTTCAATAATTTGCATGAAGTTGCCTAGCAAATGCTACATTGTCTTGGAACATAGATAAAATTATTCAAACGATGGAAGTAGGAAAAGGACAGCACACTTTGATCATCAACCAATTACCTTGGGGAACACTTCATCCAAGACTTGAAGTGCGCACCTTGAATTCCAACCTGCATATCCACGCAGCAGTATATCTGCCTATTTCATCAGTATGATTGATTAAATAAGCCCCGGCATTTGTACAAACAAGTGACTGAAAATTATGATAAACTCCAGAGCACACACAAAACATAATAAGTAGGCATTGAGCTAACCTTAGAAGTATTTCGTTCTTCATTAAATTTTCATTTCAAAACATGTATCTACACCACTTATTGAAAAAAGTTCAAATTCAAACTAAACGATTATCATTTTAACCCACGAAAGAAGAGGCACCACTACCTTGAAAACCTTTCAATAGTTAATCACATCTGAAAGCATGAAGAAACAATATAATGCAAGAAAAAAGAATAAATTACATCAAAACAAAATAGAGGTGAACTTAAGAATAACTCAACTAAAGCCGTCCTATAATTCTTTACCATAACATCATTTAGCAATTAAAACTGAAGCTCGACCAATTATTGATGATTCACGAAGCAAAAGAAGCATCATGTAGCTGTTGGAAAACTTGACACAAAAGGAGAAAGTTTTCAATCAAGTAAACTGTACTTATCATGTTCTAAGGAATTGTTAACTAAATATACTTGAAAGAAACATGCAACTTATGCCAACAACAGCAATTATCTCACTTGCTAAGCGCTGGTCAATCTCAGCCTCTCTTTCTTACTGTTGAAATCATACACGAATGGCATTGATTTAGATTGCTTAATCCCTCAACCAAGAACGAGGGAATAATCAAACACTTCACAGTACCATGCTAGACAACAGGTAGAAGTTCCATGTTCGAGTCTCATCAACATCTATCAATAGAACATTTCCGCATGCTTATCCCATAAGGGGTGTTGAGAACCTAAAATGCATATATAAAAGTGTCCCATCTCTAAAAGTTTATACTTTTAGATGATGCAGTTCACACAATTCACAATTCAAACCTATTAGTTCCTTGTTATGGAGACAAAAAGTTTTAAAAAGTGTATCAGCTCCACTACTGGTGAATGTCAACAATTTAGCAGGGCCATATTGCTACTTCATGTATTACATAATAATATTTTAATGTTTACACACATCTTTTGTCCAAATTTCCTGATTCTTGACAAAACAAACCATTCATAGTACAAAAAAAGAATAATTTGAGCTAAATTTCATGTTCACTCTCATCCATTAGTGCTTAAGATTTTTTGTAGTAAACAAGAGAGCCTTGAATTGAGTTCAGCATAACCATGTATACCTTAGTTTGGTTTCTTGAATGAGGAAAATTGATCTCCTCATTAAATTCAATGAAACTTATACACCATTTGGTTGCAATTTTGCATATTCTTATAAATAATACTAATAACAAGTTGCAGGAATCTATGCATTGTTTCATGCAGAATAAAATATGAAATAAGAATCCGTATATTAAGCAATGTGAAGATTCTAGCACACAAAAGTATGGGTAAAATCTGTGTACATTCAAACCCCAACAAATTGTTAAAGTCCATTCATTCTTAATTACACAATAACAATTCTTTCATTATAATTTTCAATATAACATATCTTTTCATTATTAATCTAATCATAACTTTCATAACAGCACTATTCTGTCATCACTTAGTTTATTTGAGACCATAAAAAAGTTGCAAAATCAAGTGGTACCCACCATCCACTACTTCACAATTCACCACATGGATTATAAAAATTCATGTACTAACACACACGTAATCTAAAAAAATTAAGGGAGAAGTGGAGATGCAGAGGATGTGAAAAAAAAAGAAAACCTTGCAAGCATAAAGGTCAGTGAGTATTGCACCCCATCCTTGATGACTAAAGCTGAATTGTACTATGGATGAGCCAAAAAGCACAAATTGTGGACGAATTGGTCCTACCATTGATGAGACTCAACAAAAGAAAAATGTTTCTCTGACTCCAGAAAAGATAGATAACAACTATGAACAATTGTCTACTTGTTCCAGGCGGCGCAGTGGGGACAGTTTAGCACACAAGGATTAAAATGGCATTTAAGGGTGTGTTTGGTATCAACAAAAATAATTTTAATAGATTTTCTTTTTGTTTCACAAGTATAAAATATTTGTATATAATTTAGGAAAATAATATAATAGAGGTGGAAGTGAGAGGTATCGGATGATGGGAAAAGTGGAATGCTACTTATCTCGATATATGAGAGATAGTTGAATTGCATCATTTATGATTATGGTGAACAATTCACATCTTATTTTTAAATTTTTATGTAAAAAGAGTTAGGTAAATTTATTGAACTTAGCGTAGTTCCAATGAAAACATGCAATTAACTTAAGACTATAATAATATGATAATAATGTATCATATTGATTACTCATAATAACTAAGTAGCTCATAATCATGATAATGTTAAAGTGAATACCGCACTTAGTTGATTGCAGAGTCGGAGTTAGGATGTTGGTTAAGTTAACTATACTAGTGAAGTTGATTTAGCAGTGCCTTGTGATCGCACAAAGTAGGCAGAAGAGCTATGCGGATTGGTGTGCTCGTGATGTGTCATTTTCTATTGGAGAGAGGTTTTTGCTTAAGGTGTCCCACCAAGGGTGTGATGAAGTTTGAAAAGAAAGAAAAGCTCAGTATGCAGTTCACTAGACCTTTTGAGATTTTGGGGAAGGGTGGAGAGGTAGCCTGTAGATTGGCTTTACCTCCGAGCCTATCTGCGGTTCACCTCGTGTTCCATGTTTAGATGCTTAAGCAATATCTTCATGATGATTCTCATGTGATTAAGTGGGATTCTGTTGCTTTAGATAAAAAAATATCTTTTGAAGAGGAGCCGATTGCTATCTTGGATATACAGACTAGATAGTTGAGATCCAAGCATATTGAGTCAGTGAAGGTGCAGTGGAGGCACCGACTTGTTGAGGAGGCGACGTGGAGGTGGAGTCTGATATGTGTCGTAGATACCCTCAGTTTTTCATCCCTTCAGGTATCTTATTTTGCTTTTCGTTCGGGGACAAACGCGTGTTTTAGTGGTGGATAGTGTAATATCTCATTTCTTCTAAATTTGCTTTTAATGGTGAAATGACCATTTTACCCTCCCTCTTAGATTTTTCATACCTAGTTTGGGTTGCGGGAATGATTGGTATGGTCCCCGATGTGATCGAGTGTGTTTTTGGTGATTTTGCCCCTTTTGAGTTGAGAATTTTTTATACAGTTGACTTTGGTCAACATTATGAGTTCTGAGCGTCGTATAGGGATTACATTAGTTTTATCGAGTCTGGAACATCGAGTTTGGTTTAGAAAGATGACTGGTTAGAGTCCCGAGACCTAATGTTGTGATTTGGATATTTAGGTAAAAGGATGAATTTTTGACCTAAATGGGTTCCGTGGGGTATTTCGGTCATAACCATCTTTTATTTTTATTTTTATATCTAACGATTCCATTGGTTCCAAAACATTTTTTATGATGAATTTGCACTATTGGTTTGTGTTTATAGAATTCCAAATGAGTTTCGGGGGTCAAGAAGATGTTTCAAGGTTGTTGGTGCACACTTTTAGTGGCACAAAAATAGACTTCGAGCGATGAAAAATGGGGTTGTATTGAAATCGCTAAGTTAAATATCTATTTCGTATTTTTAACATTATGGGAGATAGAAAAGTCGGTTTGAGGTGATTTTTGATGCGTTTTTCTCTCATAATCATTGAGTACATATTTCTAACCCTATTTTACTCTTTTCCCAAGAATATACCTTTCATATTTCATGATTTCTATCCATTAAGTTTAGATTTTATACTCTAAAGTAGAGAAATTGAAAATTGTTGACTTGAAGGTCAATTTGGAATGAGTTTTCATTGATTTCGGGATTTAAGGTCCTTGTATTGTGGCTAAACTGATTTTGACAAAGTTTTTCCAAAATTTCTCATTTTTGAGTGCATTTCAAATGTGGGTTTTTGGGGGCTTTCTCCCAAAGTTGAAAAAGTAGTAAATTCTTGATTTAAAGCTCGATTCTTACTTGTTTTTAATGGATTTTTCAACCATGAACTTCTCTTAGCTTGTAGAACTTGATTTTCAACTAAAAATGTAATTTTACCCTTTTGATTTCTGAAGTGATTTTTGAACTATTTTTCTCCGATTTCAAATCCTATCAATATGAGTATTGTTGGACTCCTTTTGATGAACTCTTTCCATTCTTGATAGTTGATGATCATTTCGTTTAGCGTGTCATTGAGGATTTTCTCCGGTAGAGTTGTTCGGGTGAAGTTTCGACCTTGAGGTAGGTTTGGCTTATCCTTCTCCTAGACTAGGATTAAGTAATTGATCTTCTGTCTTAGTCTATGGGATGGGATGGTAACATGATTTTGGACTGTGAATTATATTGTGTTGCTTGTGCCGGGGATTGATTATATTGTGTTGCCCGTGTGGGGGCTTGATTGTGTTGTTTAGCCTGTATTGAGGCCTTAATTGTTGTTCTAGTTGCTTTGAGAGCACATGATTCATGAGTTGCGTTTGAGATAGGCTTGTAATGTTATTTGATTTGTAATGCCCGAGTGAGGGGCTGAGTTTAAAACTTTATAATGCTTTGAGTAAACGAAATGCTTTCTAAATGGAATTCACTTATTTCGAATGAACTCTTTCCCGCTATTTTTCATATGAGGGTGTATATCATGAGTCAGCCGAGTTCTGAGAAATTTATACTATTGATACATGTTGAGTTGATTATTGCCTCCATGTTATATATGGATTATGATGCATCTATTCTCATTCATCATATCATGTTCTTGGGAAATTGAAAAAATATGGAGATTCCTTTTGAGAAAGAAAATGAGACACCTTTTTCTATCATTGGCCACGCTGAGGTGGCAAGTTGATGAGATATTGAGATTGTAATTTGGTATATGGACTGTGAGTTGATGAGTCCACGATTTGGACTCATTTAGGGCTTTAGCTTAATGGATTAAGTGCCCTAAAATGCATTTTTGTCTCAATAATTGATGTAAATACTTGAATTTCAGGTATTTGAACTTAGGGACAAAGCATGGACACTATGGAGCAAAAAGAAACAAGGAAGCCGAAAGAACGAAGAAAAGAAGGCTTGAGGATCGCCTAAACCATTGGGCGAGTCGCCGAATAGCCTTAGTCTCGCCCAATGTTCCAGTGTGCCAATCCCTGAAAGACAAAATCAAATAGGTGATAGAAAGGAGCAGTCGGCAAGTCGCCGAACGGTTCCGCGAGGCAGTGCCATATCGCCCAAAGTTATAGAGCTTGAAGTTGCTGAAGGACAATGCAGAAAGGCGATGAACCAGACCAAATGGAGGATTACCGATTGGATCAGCGATCCCGACTAACTGCGCCGAGTGATCCTTCGCAACACACTTTTTGACAACTATAAATACCTGTTTGAATTTTTAGTTTAGTATCAAGTTTTATATTTTCAGAAACCAGTTTTTAGAATTACTCAGTTTTAGAACTTAGTTTTTGGGAGACAATTTTCCTTAGCTTTTGAAGATTCGAAGACTTCCAATTCCAAGAAATTGGAAGTGGGTGTTGAAGATTCTTCATCATAGACTTGTTTAAAGTGAATATGAATCCCAGTTGATTATCATGCAAATTTGGTATCGATTTCTTCCCTTTTACCATGTCTAGCTAAAACCCCAATTCTTGGGGTGTGATTTTATGAATATGGGTTGAATTTACTGTTGGGTATTGCTAATTGATTGTTTATTCGTTGTTTAGAGGTAATTTCGTTCAGTAGTTGTGTTTGAATTAAATGGAGTTGTAGTTGCAAATACAATTTGATCTTCATGTTTTTGACTTGCTCGAGAGAGAAGTTTTAAAATCAAAACTACTGAATCGATAGCCTGTACTTATTGGGTTGTTGTGGGTTTAGCTCGAGAGAGTGAATCCTAAACCCTCTCCCACACATTCAGCTCGAGAGAGTGAATGGACTAAGGCGAAGACTGTACTTCATTGCTGCTTATCGGTGTTCGAGAGAAACCAATTTGATTCGGGGTAAATTGTTCGAGAGAAAATTTACCCCCACTAAAGTCTAGCCTAGTTACCAATTTGCAGCGAGTTACTATCAATAGCATTTACTCGGTTGTGTATTTTAGCCCATATTCCCATCAAATCCTAAGAATCCCGTCTCCATATTTGCACTTTCTCTTTAGTTCTCATTTTAGTTGATAATTGCTTACAAAACCCCCTTCGATATTGACACTTGTGTCACCCTTTTTAATTTTTCATGTTTTTACTCGTTAATGTCTATAGCTATAATTAACTTGAACACATCTTTGATTTTCTATTGATTCTCAATTACAAACCGCTTCCTATGGGAACGATCTCAACCCTTGGTTGAGTTATATTACTATTGAACGACCGTGGACGCTTAGTATTGGATGAAGCGCCCGGATACGTCAAGTCAAAATGGCGCCGCTGCCGGGGAATGGTGCTAATTGAGAATTTTTAGTTAAGTTGGTTTTTGTTCTTGTTAGTTATAGTTCTACTCACGTAATCTTTGGTTTTGTTTTGCTTTTTTGTGTGTTGAAATAGGAAAAATGAGTGTAAAGGGTGAAAACGTTAACCAAATAGATCACCCCCTATTGAGGTTATTGAACTTTAGGGATAACCTCCTAACATTCTAGCAATTGGAAAGTGATACTATCTATGATATGTGGCCGATATTTAAGGCATTGCTACAGCAGTGCCCGAATCATGGAATGCCAGACAAATTGCTGCTAGAATGCTTCTATAGAGGCATTGGTCCCGAAAATAGAAGCGTTGCTGATTAAATTTTTGTAGGTTGTTTGATACGGCAACCATATGGATTAGTAGACCAACTCATTGATGGCATGATTAAAGCCAACAAGGAAGCAGAAAACGACCAAGAATGGGCTGCATTGTTGATTTAGCTGGATGATTTATCCAAGAAGGTAATGAAGTTGGAAGCAAGGTTTAAAAAGAAGAGCAAGTACATTCCCCTACGCAAGTGTAAAAAGATGAAGCTGCATGAGGGTGGACAAAATGGAGAGGTCCTCTCACTCATTCTACACAAAATTGAGGAACAAGATAGAGTGTTGAATGAGATAAAAGAGAATATCGAAATGCTGAATCAGATGACAACCGCCCATTCCATGATTATTCAGCTACAAGACGCCTAAATAGGCCAAATGCTGTCATGTCTCTACTCACATCATAAAGAGGGGTTACCTAGTGATACTATGGCTAACCCCGAGAATGAGGTTTGAATAGTGACTTGCGTCGTGCCACGACGTTAACTAAGGCGCTCTTTGGGAGGCAACCCAAAACCCTTTATTGCTTTATTTTTATTTTAGAAATAATGGTGTGTTGATTGTGCAGGTTAAAGTGTAGAGAGTGTTTGAAAATTGCAGGTTGGCGAGCTAAAAGGTCCAGTCGACGCATCGCCGAAAAGGTCGGCCTCTCCACTGTTTGACTCAAGACATTTTCAAAATGGAGTCTGTAAAACTCGACGAGCCGAGGAAATTATTAGCGAATCGCCGACCAGGTCAGCGATCCCGATGTAGACCGACGTTTGGCCCCCACATTAACTGGAGGGCTTGTAAAACTCGGTGAGGTAAGTGAACACTCGATATGTCATCGAGTGGGTCGGCGAGTGCGACTAACGTTGCCGAATAGGTGAGAACTGGACGGTTTTAAAGGCCAATGGTTTGAAAGTTTCAAAATCTTCACTTTCCCTCGCTTTCAAACTTCACAGAATCACACCTAGTTAGTATTTTCAATATTTTTACACTCCATTAGTATTTTGGTTGTTGATTGGTGCTCAGACTTTGGATTACATTGTCGCCTAATATTTCAAAGTACTTTAATCGACATAAAAGGTTGGTTTTCCAACCCCTGAATTTATTTTATTAAATTTGTACTCATTTGCAATGATCTTATCTTAGTAATGTGTGCTGGGCTTCTCTGATAAGATTAGAATGTTTGAATGCCGATTTTTAATTTGCATGTTGGTTAGATTGGTTGGGTGAAGTCTGATTATCCCGTATTTGTGCTAAATGGTATAAATTACACAATGATAGAGTGGGTGACACCATTCTTAAGGGAAAAAGTCGTCAAATGGCCAAATTTGGCAAAATCGGGAGAAGTCTGAGTATCCAGGGGTGATGGGTGTTATGGGTATGGACTTAATTTAACTAGTGCATGCTTTGATTTTGTTTTCAGGGGTTGCGGGGTTGAATTCGAGAAGTTGGGTTGAAAGTAGGTACGTTGGGTCGTTTGGCAAGCTGGGTCGTGCTCGCCGAATCACTCGGTGATTCGCCAAAGGTCCCCATATCGCCTTTAATTTCATGCTAAATGAGTAGTTGAATTCTGAAACTTTTGGCGAGAAGCTTGAGGTCGCCGAAAGCACTCGACAATTCGCCAAAGGTAGTTTTGATCGCCATTTGTCTGCACCCCTAAACCCTTTTTGCATTGGAACTTTCGACAGGATAGCCCTTGCTCGCCAAAAGCTATTAGTGATTTGCCAAAAGGGATCTCCCTTTGCCGACTTGCTGAGATTTTTTAGCCAATCCCTTCGACGAGCCCGATCCAGCTCGCCAAAGAGATTCGACGACTTGTCGACTAGATCGGCGAGTCTGTCTGCAGTTAATTTTCTGTGCTTTGATATGAATATTTACTAACTTTTTTCCGATGTTTTGCAGATATGGTGCGAACAAATCTTGATAGGCCACCCTAGAAAAAAGTACGGGGCATTACTATAAACGAAGGGGGAGCAAATCCTCTAAAGAAGAGAAGGCAAGAACTGCCACTGGTAGACAAAGGCAAAGGAAAGGAGCACACATCTGAGAGAGTGGCTGTTGACACCCGGTCTGATTTGTTTGGGTCTGAGGACAAGCAACCTTTGTTGTCTCGAAAGAATGACCTTTGGGCTAGATCTCACCCTATGTCCACCACAGTTCCTCATGCATCCACACCAGCAGAATCACTGCCAACTCCGGCACCTCCTATCGCTTCTAAGCCACCAGTCGTTCCTGCACCTAGACTTCTAAACCGGTTGAAAGGCGATGGTTTACGAACCATCCTTGAGGAGAAGTTATTATCTACTGAGGGACTGGAGGGTAAATACTTAGATGTCCTGGACACTCTCAACTATCATAGGTTTAATCAATTTACCAGGCCCCGAGGCCCTTATATTTCTTTATGGGTTCAGGAGTTCTATACAGCCTATGGGGAGTTGGTGCCGAAGAGTAAGAAAATTCTAGCGAGTTCAGACCGGTGAAGTCGGTTATGGTCAGAGGTAAGAAAGTTGGGTGCAACAATGAGTATATTAACATTGTATTGGAGAGAACGCTGCACTCTACATGTCCTTATGATGGTTTACCTGTGGCTCAGTCTTTAGATGACCAGAAGGGCTGGTTAGCCCCACTGATTTTCGACACCACCCCGAGGTGGATAGAGGCAGGAGTCCCCATAGAGAAGAGGGACTTGAGCATTATTGTTCGTTTTTGGTTTGGCTTCATCAGTAACAGTATAATGCCATCCCAGAATGAGTCTATTCTGCGCCATCCTAAGGCTGACCTTGGATCTATCATGTCACGAAGGAGCATCGACCTGGGAATTCTTATTTCGCAGGAGATGACCATGAGAGCCAAGCAGAGGCAGACTTCTTTGCCATTCCCGGTCCTGATCACTGAGTTGTGCCGGCGTGCGGGAGTACCAGGGATGATGCAAGAGATATTGAGGTTACCTCTTCTTCCTCCTTTGACATCCGGCGTATTGAGGCCGAGTACACACGAGAGGAGGCTGACAGGAGGAGAGCAACTCTGACAGATACTTCTTCGAAAGTTGATATTGACTCGTTACCTGCAAAGGCATCTCTGCCTACTCCAGCCTCTGGGCCTTCAGGTACATCTGCCCCTTCCTCCTCTTCACAGACCCCATGTATTTCCTCCTCCTCCAGCCTACCAAGATTACTCAGGCAATGATCCTGAAGATGGGACACTTTGCCCATTCAGCTAAGGCTGGCAATTGGACAGGACCAGTTTTGCCGGAACCGATCCTCGTTACCGGATTTATTTACCGGAACCGAGTCTTACCGGAAATTGCCAAAGGTTCCGCCCGATCCCTTAGTTACCGGATAGGAACCGGTTTGAACCGGACCGGACCCGGTTCTTACCGGATCATTGTGTACCGGTAATTTATTTTTTTTATTAACTTTAATTATTATATAATATTATATTATTAAAAAACTTCAATTTAAAACTTTAAAGTTTCGATTGAATTTAAGTTTAAACTTTAAACTTTAAAGTTTAAAATTGACTTTAAATTTTAAAGTTTATATTGAATTTAAAGTTTAAACCTTAAAATTTAATTTTATATTAAAGTTTAAACTAATATTAAAATTGTTGAAAATTAAATTTCTAAAATGACTTGGATAGTTGGATTAAATATAAGAGGCTATTTTAAAAGAAAATCAAGGCGAATAACCGTATATTTTTTCAAATAAATAAATTGTACAATACAATTATTAGAAAGAGACAAAGAGTACATAATCTATGTATTGAATATTAATTATTGTATTAACAATTGAAACTTTTTTTAAAATCTTTTCGTAACTTTTTTATCATTTCAAAAATAATATTTTTTGGAACTTGTATTTGCCATTTTTCTTCCATTTCTTCAATGCCATCATCACTATTATCACCAAATATTTCATCTATTTCGTCTTCTATTTGGCTATTTAATTGTGGTAGTCCGGTATTTCTTCTTTCGGCATTGACTCAATCTCGAAACAACACCGTTATTTCCAAACTATCCTTTGCTAATGAATATCGATGATCTCCAATCATAAATCTCACCGCACTAAAGGCTTGCTCCGAAGCGACCGATGATGCTTGAATCGCTAGCACATCTCGAACAACCCTAGCAAGGGTTGTAAATTGATTTTCACGATTCTTCCACCATACTAATATTTGAGCTTGAAGTTGTCCTTCTTCTTGCCTAATCTTCTCACGTGCCTGATTGAAATATAAATCAAAATCATTATTAGTAGAGAATTCAAGTTCAAGATAATCATCCATCCAATCATCCGTATCATCACTTCTAGGCCTACAAGATGGAGGTTCAACTATTTGAATATTTTTTTCCATAGTTTTATATGTATTATATAACTCTCTAGCTTTTGTATATATGCTACTTTTACAATCTTCAACACTAGGAGTTTCATCATCTTTAATTTCTAAATTTGCATAAATCTTTTCAACCATTCTTTCAACACCTTTTAATTTGTAATTTGGGTTGAAAGTAGTAGCAGTCAAATAGATTTGAGGAATAGGAAAAAAATATTTTTTGAATTTTTCAATCATAAAAGCAAGTGAATCGTTAAATCGATCTTTTCCTCTATATTTACAAATTCAAATGAAATAACACAAATATTTACTAAAACAGAAGAAATAGTTGGATAATATTGACCAGAAGCAGCATTTGTTACTTTATAAAAAACACTTAAAAATTCAATAAGTTCTTTTGTATTTTCCCAATCTTCAGAGCCAATTCTTAAATTCGGGTCCGCATTATGAGCATTAAAAACTAATTGTACCGGCTCTTGATAAATATAAGCAACTTCAAGCATTTCAAATAAAGAATTCCATCTAGTGCATAATTCTTTTGGAACTTTTCTATATGCAAGTCCACATTCTTTACAACGATTTTTAAATTCTGTAATTCTAGCTTTTATTTTAGCTTTAAAAATCCAATTAC
>JAJOOS010026464.1:0-25967 GCA_029582725.1 Solanum chiquidenum
CCCAGATCTCGCTCTCTCACTCGCCTCTCTCACTTTATACAAAAACGCAAATGTATAAAATGCGTGAAAATTGTATATATACATATATTTTCGTTCCCCTCTCTCCCCTCTCCCAGATCTCGCTCGCTCACTTGCCTCTCTCACTTTATACAATTGATCTTTTTGTATATGTATACCAAAACAGATTATACAACTGCTTTCTTTTGTATATGTATAGCTAAATATAAATATTTATGTTTGCTATGGAACGCAATTATGCAAAGTTTGCTATAGCATACAAATATGAAATTTTTGTTTGCTATATGTGAAAGTTGCTCTTGATTTAACGTAGATTATTTTGTTCTAACTTTATAATTCATATGTCCAAATAATGTTCGAAGTCTAACATCCTTGGAAGCTTTGAATTTTTCCTATTTTGGCAAAGAGGTCACCAAACAAGTGAAATAGTACTCGCCGCTTCTTCTTGTCCTCTTATACTTCCGTTCTTCTTATTCTTGAATTCAAAATTGAAACAAGCTCTTTTTTAGCAATCTTGATAATGATTTAAAGATTTATTCGACATAGAAGGATGTCTTGGTTACCAATACTAAGGTTGAATGAACCATTTCACCGGATGACAACAAAAATGTACATACAGAGGAGGCAATAGCTCAGATAAAAAAAGAGATTATACCAAAAATGTAAACAGTTTATTCGCTTACTTTGTAGTTAGTTTCTTGTTTGTTGGAGGCCTAATTTCTGATATTAGAAATGGGTGCTCTTTATTTGTATTGATATTTTGTGTTAATGGTAATATTTTACATTGGTTACCAAAAAAAAAAAGAAAAGAAAAGAAAGCAAAGAGAAATTCCACTTGGGAAGAAAAAGGGCACATCTAAATGAAGGACCCTCGAGCAAGTCTAATTCAAGAGATGAAAATGGTCCATCGTCTATTTTATTTCATATTCACCACCAATGTTAGACTTCTTGATGAAATCCATTTCAAATTTAAACAAATTTAACTGATATGCTTCAAATTATATTTATTTTAGAGGTGAATGGTGATGCCGTGATGACAAATAACATATAAACTATTTATTCCATTTCAATTTGATTATCTTTTTTTTTTAGTCTGTTTAGTAAATAATACAATCTCTTTTCTTTTTTGATAATTTTTAATGGAAAAAGTTACAAATATGCTTTCAAACTTTGAGAAAATAGTTTATCTATAAAAAAATAATGACATGAATTAGTCTTTTTTCAAACAAAACTAATATAGATGAATCAAACTTTTAACGAGTGACATAAATAAATTTTTTTTTTCGAAGTTTGATGACAGACATATTTGAGCGTTTTTCTCTTTTTTAATTTTGACTTTTCACATAATATATTTAAAATTATAAAATAAAAATATTTTAATATATATTACATTCAAACAATTTAAGATCATAGTTTTTTTATATTTTTTATTTTCTTAAACTCCGTTGAGTCAAAATAAGGAAGGTGCCATGCTATGCTTATTGCTATTGGTATCCAGCTATGAAAGCCACCCAATTAGAATTTACTAAAAAAATTAGCGGCCACAGCTGCTAGATTTGGCAGAGTTTTCGTGTACCAAATGACTCACCTATGACTTGTTTGACAAAATTCCCCTGAGAGAAAAAAAGTTTCTTGTGTTTACCCTTTTCCCTTCAATCTCTGTTCTGTTCTTGAGAGAGTGAGAGGGGAAACAAAGATAGGGAGAAGAAACAGAAAAGAAATGCAGAGGACAAGGGATCAACGTTCAAGATCTTCCAGACCCATTACCATTCACGGGTTAGCACAATCTGGGGATGTTGTTGCCTTTAAAAAGTTGCTTAATGACAACCCTTTTCTTCTTAATGAACGCAACCCTGTTGTAAGATCTCTATCTTGCTCTCTTTGGCTTTATGTATTAGTTCTAATATTTTGCTATATGTACACAAATCTTTCTTGGCTTTAGCATTTTCATAAAAGGGGTTGCTTTTATACATTGGATCATAAAGGTGGGTTCTTTTTATCTGTTAGAGCTTTGGTGGACAGAGTGAATCAAGTAGCTTTTGCACATACCCTGTTTGTGTTAGAAAATCATGAATTGTTTATAAATATTTGATTTTGAATCCGGTTATTAAATTGTATATTAGTTTTGGGTTGCTATAGTGTATAGGAACCCATAGACTTTGAATCTTGAATCCGCCTCTCACTAGCATCGAGGCGCGGAAGATGGCCTGGACATGACGATTATAGGAAAAAGAATGTTTGTAGGCTTTATGTATGTAAATATGTTAGGATAAAGAAATTTGTCTTAAAAAAGCCAATTTTGTACAAAGAAATTGTGTATTAAAGAACCCCTTAGTTATAGGATAATGCAATTATGAATACCGTGTTGTCTGAGGAAATTCCAGTTGAATATCGAGAGTATGTTCTTGAAATCCTCTAGGTTATGCTTTATGCATGCAATTTGGAGCTCGAAACCTCGAGCAATTTGGGGCAAGATTAATAGTGACAACAATGAATAAATAAAGGTTAGATATTAACATAAGCTTAGAAACATTTGATATAAGAATATCCTTATGCATCTTCCACTCAGTTTGCCTGTGTTAAACATCTATATTAGTTATTGGATTTAAAAAAGCTTTTTGTTTTGCGTGTATGTTCTGTTGAAAATCAAAACGTGCCATTCTATACATAATAACACAGTTGCTTTGGTAAATGGGTGGAATGAATCTTAGCTGAATGGTTATCTGGTTGCCAATTTAGTAGAGTTAATTGTACTACACTGGTGTAGTTTGTGACTGCAGTTATGGAATATCATGGTCAAATGCTGATATATAGCTTCTTATTTGGAGTTATGTCCTGCCCTTTATTGTTTCATGATGTTGATGTTTTACTTAGATATTGAGCTAAATTTGAGCTATTATAAATAGTTGCTAGGGTTATGATGTCTTTGATCATTCTTGCTTTTATGTTTCCTTTGGAAGTTCCTAGAGGGGAGGGAATGAAACAGGCCACTGATAGTTTTGTAGAAGTTCGAAACAGTTGGCTACTGATCATGTTTATCTGGTCATAGTCTTGTGGAAGCTAGACTAGATGATTGATTGTGAAAAGTATTTTCTTTATATTGTTTGCTACTTTTCTGGATGCAGATGGTGCAGACGCCTCTTCATGTCGCTGCTGGTTACAACAATGTCGAAATACTCAAGTTTTTGCTCAGTTGGCCGGGCCCAGAGAAGGTGGAGCTGGAAGCCAAGAACATGGTACGTGAAGGAATCTACCAATTGCATACAGTTGCATTTTCTTTTGGAGCTGACTGGACTTTGTCACTCTTGTAACTTCTTGCTTTCTTGTTTCTGGGGTTAATATTCTGTGCATTGCAGTATGGAGAGACACCATTGCACATGGCAGCCAAGAATGGTTGTAATGAAACAGCAAAGATGCTTCTTGCTCATGGTGCTCTTGCCGAAGCCAGAGCCAATGTGTGTATGTTTACTGCTTCAGTTGTGATTGGACCATGAACACGTGCTTCTCGATTTGTTCTAATTTTCATTTTCATGTGGCTTTTTGCAGAATGGGATGACTCCGCTGCACCTTGCTGTTTGGCACTCACTACGAGCCGAAGACTATTCAACAGTAAAGACTTTGTTGGAGTATAACGCGGATTGTAGTGCTGAAGACGATGTACGATAGATTCCATTTATTAAAAACATCCTGTTCCTTTTCTGGTCATTGCTAATTATGAAATATATGAAGTGCAGGAGGGAAAGACTCCTATACATCATCTCTCTCAAGGCCCTGGAAATGAAAAATTGCGCGAACTTCTCCACCAGTATCTTGATGAACAAAGAAAACGTAAAGCCATTGAAGCATGTAGCCAGACCAAAGCTAAAATGGATGAACTGGAAAGTGAATTATCTAAAATAGTGGGGCTAGATGAACTTAAACTGCAACTCTGCAAATGGGCAAAGGGGATGCTCTTGGATGAGAGGCGTAAGGCCCTAGGGCTTAAAATCGGTGCAAGAAGACCACCCCATATGGCTTTCCTTGGTAACCCTGGAACAGGTAATCAAGTCTACATTACAATTTATGAAGAAAGCATCTTTAGTGATATGTTCTATCATCAATCATCAGAATTTTAACTATTTGTTCCAATACGGCATCGTACAGTGTTTCACCTGGTCTATTTATTGAAAAGGTGGGGGCCAATTACTAATGGAATTCCTTGTTTGCTCTCTGTAAAATACTCGCATAGTATTAAAGAGAAGCAAAAAGATGAGGTGAAAAACTTATAGAAATAAAGAGCATACCTTGTAGCTCCTGGTTACGTCAGGGATACTGTTGAATGTAGGATGTGTTACACCTCCTTTTATTTTTTGGTGTATGCCTTGCAAACTTATGTGTTTGATGAATATCTTCTAGGTTGATTTATAAGATTTTGTGATGGTACTATTACAGGAAAAACTATGGTTGCTCGAATTCTTGGAAAATTGCTTCATATGGTGGGGATCCTTCCCACCAACAAGGTGACAGAGGTGCAGAGAACCGATCTGGTTGGTGAATTTGTTGGTCATACAGGGCCAAAGACAAGGAGAAAGGTAAGCTTTCTATGACTCTTGAAATTCTTGCCCATTTCCCATAAATATTTTATCTTTTAGCTCACCAAGTCTCTGGCAAATATGCAGATCCAAGAAGCTGAAGGGGGGATTCTTTTTGTTGATGAAGCCTATCGATTAATACCTATGCAGAAGTCGGATGACAAGGACTATGGTTTGGAAGCACTAGAAGAGATAATGTCTGTTATGGACAGCGGGAAAATTGTAGTAATTTTTGCAGGTTACAGTGAACCAATGAAGCGCGTTATCACTTCTAATGAAGGTTTCTGTAGAAGAGTAACAAAGTTTTTCCATTTTGACAACTTTAGCTCTGAAGACCTTGCCACAATTCTTCATCTTAAAATGACCAATCAACCTGATTGTAGTTTGCTCTACGGATTCAAGTTGCATCCTTCATGTAGCATTGATGCTGTTGCAGCACTTATCAAGGAAGAAACCACTGAAAAACAGCGCAAGGAGATGAATGGAGGTCTGGTCGATCCATTGCTAGTTAATGCAAGAGAGAATTTGGACCTGAGACTCAGTTTTGACTGTATAGACTCAGACGAACTACTAACAATTACTCCAGAGGATTTAAAAGCTGGTCTTCAATTGTTATCGCAAACAGGAGTAGCTTAGTCCTGACTTCTCTCCGAGCCAAATAGAGTGTTGAACAACGAGTTGCCACAGAAGTTATACGTAATATTTTGGGAAGAAAGTTATAGAGATTCTCATATTTCCGACCTTGGAATGGATATTAGCTAGAGGTAGATTATCGCAGGCTTGCAGGTCTGTCTGTTCTCCATGGATTACTTCCTCATGAATTTCTCCCTTCTTTTTTCACATATTGCAACCTTGTATTAGTTAGTTCATTGCATTTATTCTTGCTTTTTAAATATCCATTTAAATTATTTATTATACTTAGTATATTCTTCATGTTGTTTGTTATAGGTTGGATGAAAATTGTTGTACTGAACTGCTACAAAAAATTGCATCTTTGTAATGTTAAGAAGTTGTGTAGTTTTTGGGGTTCCTTCTTCTCCATTTCGTCAATTTTTTGTTATATTGATTCTCTAAATTGAGTTGAGGCTCTATCGGAAATGTTTCTCTACCTTCACAAGGTAGGGATAAGGTTTTCGTAGACACCACTTTCTTCAAACCACTAGGTGTTGATTCTCTAAATATTTCATCACAGAGGGAGAATTGTTCTTTGATAAGTTCTTAGTCAGAGAACACTTTAATAATGCCTTAATTCTAAGTAAGTTGAGATCGACTATATGAATTTTCACTATTTATATCGATCCAACTAAGCTCTGTATCATTTCAACTTGATAAATAATTTGTTTCTCTAGCACTTTCTGTTCTTTACGTTTTCTGCATATAAATTTCTAACAAACTTAAAAGATTCCTAGCTAACATTAGACATCATTTCCTACTTAGCAACATCAACAACCTATTAGAGCATACACATACCTTACTTCTACGGCTCTACCTATTAGAGATAAAAAAATTATTTTTAATAGATTTTCACTTATAATAAAATATTTTCGAGCCATTTGAAAAGGGAATATATAAATGTGAACAACAACAACAATAGAATAATTTAAAATGAAGTGCAATACTCAACACATAAGAGATAACTATTCAAAGATTTCTCATATGTTATTTTCTAATTTTCTTATAATAAAAATAAAGATTTCTCTGATGAAAAAAGACACAAACTAAAAATAAATAGAGAGGTAGAAAATCAATCGACACGATAGAGGAAATGAGTGAATAAGTTCTTCAGAAATCTATCTCGTTTCAACTTGTGAATAAATAAGACATATAAATATAACCGAATTGATTGAATAAGTGATCTCGCAAATGAAGAATTTTAGATTCAATTTTTTTTGCACGTCAAAAACACACAAAATAATTTTTTTTAAAAAAACATAAATAAGCTTCGACTTTGCGTGCAAAATAGCCACAAGGCAAACCAGAAAGCAACTAAGAGTAACAGATTTTTTTTCATCACTCCATTTCTCTTCACCATATCCTCTTCTCTCTCTTTCTCTCTCTAAAAGAGAAGAGCTATGGTTTATCGCGCTCTCTCTCTACTCTCTTCAACATCTCCATCTTCAATTTCTTCGAATTTCAACTCCGATTCACCTTCCCCGTCGTTTTCCTTCCGGCGAATTCCTCGTTTTACGAAGCTCAACGTTTTGTCGAGGCAGGTATTGATTGATAATAACAACAATGACTCGCCGGAGCAATTCCTGCAGAATAATTCGATTGCTGATTTTATGAGGTTCAAAAAAGGAACCAGCTCTGATGATAGCGTTAGCACAGCTGAATTGCAAACCGCCGTTGTGACTTACCGGAAGAAGTTCCCTTGGTCTCTTCTTCAACCTTTTCTCCAGGTTAAAATTCCTCTCACTGAACTTTCAGAGATAGTGTGTTTAGGTGTGTATTATACTAGACATATTCCATTTAGACACTTGAACTAAGAGTGTTTTAATTGATAACGTCAATTCCTAATAAAGTATTCTAATTAGACAGTTTCGGCTCAAATTGTAGAATTCCTTTTTTTTTTTGCGTATGTTCTCATTAGTCTATTAGTCTATGGTTAGTTAACCCATAAAATATGTCATTTATTGTAACTTTAACTATTTAATAGACTAATGGAAACTCGCTTGGAAGTTATTTTAAAATTTGAATTGAAAGTGTCTAATTGGAACACTTTACACTAGTAGTGAGGTGTTTGATAGGAACAAGGCTTAGTTGAGTGTTAAAATGGAATATCCTGACAAGTTTAAGGAGCTGGCGATGTGCACACAGTGGTTTACATTGGACTTAGATGCGAGTCTTATTAGAGAAATGATTCAATATTTGGCTACATTTTGTAAATTCAAATTCTGAAGTTTGATTGTGATTGTGAAATTCTGATTGTGTAGGTTGATTTGGTGTCGACAATACACATTGCTGATAAAGAGTAAGTTCAATCTCTCAGAATCCAGAAAAATGTTGTGGAGCTTCATGTTATGTTGATAGGAAGTGAGATTATTTCTATTTTTAGCTTGATTGTAGAGATCTAGATTGATTAATTATGAATTCATCGTCAATTAGTTGAAGAAGTTAAGATTATCTTTTCTTGTGATGGTTGCCCTTGAACATGGTAACATGTATGTTTTATGTGAGACACCAAACAAAATAGCAACTTTTGTAAAGGTTGACACACAAGACATATGTGAGGAATTAGAAATGTATATGATAAACAACATTTTCTAATTCCGTAAAGTGCTCTGCTCTATGTTCTATTGAAATATGTCCAAAAGGAGACTTTTTGCTTCCACTTCGTACATTAGATCCTTGAATGTAGGAAATCAGACTTATTGGGGGTTTAAAGAAGGATGGCTAGTTACAACTACAACTATTCATACTGGGAATTTTGTGCTACTTGTCTTTGTCCTTCTACTTAGATATTTGGATGTTTCTGAAAAATATATATATGCTCTTTGTACCTATTTCAGAATGTAATTATTTCTTATCTTGTTCAACAATCGTGTGACCACACATCCATCTTAACATATGCATTTTGCGACACTCATCTTGTTGGTATGTTGGACCTTAGAGGTCCATCGGTTACTCCCATATAACATTACTAGTCTTAAGAAAGATTCTATAGAAATTGCCTTCCATTTTGGTAGTTATCCTCATATGGCGTAACACTTCAGTAGTACTCACTTAGCGAAGAAACAAACACTCTAGTAACACTTCTCCATTTCAACTATCCTATTTTAATTTTCTGTGCCACATTTTTATGGAATGTACCATTCTCTTGGAACTTCAAATCTAGACATCAGAAGTTTTTGCATTTGGCACTATAATCTCATATAATCACATATTATGTTGGTGAAACTTGCATTGTATATATTGTCTTATACTTATTTTAGAACTCTTATTTTGTGGAGTGCTCTTTCATAGTTTGGCACATATTGTCTGCACATAGCATATAGACCGAATGACATCATCTATACTGTTAGTTACTTCATATATATTTAGGGTAAACTAATACAAATCCCTGGTGTAAACCGACGGTTATATGAAACTTCTTTGTATCCTACCACTGTTTTCACACTTGTGATGCTCTGCCGCAATCTTATTTGTTACATTTATATATTTGATATGGATTCTTCCTTCTTCAACACACACATTACATTCTTTGGTATAGTCCACTTTCTTGAGGTTAATGAATATCATGTGCTGATCATTCTTTGTCAGCCTTTAAATTCCCATCATTCTTCTTAGTCATGAATGCTCTTGTCAAATTGAAAATCATCCTTTCCTTGTTATAGATGCAAAACATGAATTGCTAACTACTTCCACTAAAATTCCTAATTGCATGGGGGTCCCTGTTGTTGGAATAAGTATGTTCTCAAAGAGTTGTTTTATTGGTATTTTTTGGTGTTGCAATTATCTGTACTTTCTAACTTCTTGAGCCAATAGTTTTTCATTTTATTGTTTCCATGCAAAACCGTGATTAGCAATTGGGTAGTTAATGTCAGTTGAGGAATCATTCTAAGTTCGGTTGCTTAACCATATCAAATGATAACAGTACATTCAACTTATGGCTACTAATCTATGATCTGTCAGGTTATCAGAAGGATTTGATAGAAGTAATCATTGTTTTGATAATTAATTGTAGTTCCATACCTTCATGAATCAGTTTTTGTGTAGTGTGTGATTGCTTATCTACCATAGCTTCTATCTTGATTCTGTCTTGTGATCATGGTTATCTAATTTTTGTCCCATAATGTTTTATCTGATATCTTTATGTGTATCCTGATGTCAAGTATGGTCCATGGGAAACATCTTAACAACCTGCTATTTCTGTATCATTCTTTCTTGATCTTGTCTGACAGAACAGTTGAACTTGGATTGATATTGTATTTGCAGGTACTTTGCGGCCCTCCAAAAGGAACTTGAACCATATGATTGCATTCTCTATGAGATGGTAGCCAGCAGAGAAAGTTTAGACAGTAGAAAAAGTTCTATTTCTCGAAAGAAACTAAAAAGTTCAAGATCACGGGGATTTAATATTATAGGATTCATCCAACGGCAGATGGCAAGATTTCTCACCCTTGATTTCCAACTAGATTGTCTCGACTATGAGGGTGAGAATTGGTATCATGCGGATCTTGATTTTGAGACCTTCAAGTTACTCCAGGTACTCTATGTGATAACTTTGATGCTATGTCCTTTACTTGTTAAACAAATTGCTGATTATTCAGGATGTTCATACACTTGTCGCCTCTCTCTCACTTCCCTTGGTTCATTTCATGTCCATTTGAGCACATGACACTTGATTTATGTGTATTTCTACAGTACGGATTGAAAGTTGATTTATATGTATGTACATATGGTGTGTGTATGAATATATTATTTGTAATTTTGTAGGCCAGACCAACATTTCTAGTTTTCTCTTTTTAAACGTGCCATTTTTATCTTTCTTTTGTCAGTTTTTTCTAGTGCAAGTATATATTAATTCTATGTCGACACAACCGGATGATCTCACCATGTTATATATAACCTTTTCAGATTGAAAGAGGCGAGAGCTTCTTCACATTTGCCAGAGATATGACACTTAGATCAACAAAAGCACTTGTGCAGCCTACAATCCCAGATGATCTTGACCCTTGGAGATCCAAACTTCTATGGGCTTCTCGGGTGCTGCCGATGCCTCTTGTTGGACTTCTTATCATTGGAGGTGTTTGTACAGATGTGAAAAGCCAACCATCTGAATATCCTGAACTAGAAGCCTTGTCTAGACTTGATTTTGGTGCTGCCATGAAGGTCTTCCTAGCAAAGCGACTAACATCCGAGTAAGTTTATTTTGGGCAGGCAAAATTGAGTTTTGGTGTTGTAGCTGTCTGGAATATTTTTATTGTTCTCTCTTCTTTATCCAATGTGAATAAGAAATATCATAAAGAAAGTACCTCCATGAAAAAATGCAAAAAGGAGATGCAATGGGACTCTTTCACGAACACCCTCCTCCCTCCTTAGCACATGTAATTCATGAATGCAAACTTAGATCATACAGTCTATAGGTTTTTGCATCGACGGAAAGGATAACTCTCCAGATAATCGCCTTTGCTCAATGCTAATTTTTGTTTACATTTTCCTTGCCTGTAATGCTTACAATTATTTATTGTTTCTTGTCTTCATTTAAGATCAAAGCTTCTTTTGTTCATGCTTGGTAATCCCTCTCTTCATTTACTAAGGTAGTTAGGTCTTCCCATTATACATGTAGATTCACACAGGTCACAGCTGATGTAGAGGCGGAATCTGTTATCATCGGAGAGAGAAACAAAGCTGCATTAGAAGCACTTCAAAGAGCTATGAACGAGGGTCATAATAAGATTGCTATCCTTTATGGTGGTGGGCACATGCCAGATTTGGGACGTAGGCTACGAGAAGAGTTTGACCTTGTCCCTTCTGAAGTACAGTGGATAACTGCCTGGTCCATCACGAACCGCAATCTAACAATCAATTCACTTCCTTTGTTGAAACAAATGGCAGAAGTTTCAGGTTGGCCTCTAAATCGATATCAGACTTTAGCTCTGCTAATTTTCTCTTCTGTTCTTGCATTGGATCTTTGGTTTTGGGAACTCTTCTTTGGTACTACAGCTAATTGGGTTTCCCAAGTTGCATCAGACATTTCTCAATATGTTCATATGTAGAATTAATGTAATTAAATTTATTGAAACAATTGGGTCAATGAAGCCTTGTGTACATATTTCTGGATTCTATAGTTAATTATATTCTAGAACAGTACTTTTCTCTTGGAGATTCTTGTTATTATAAGGTTATATATCCTTCATTTTACATATACAACTTGGGGTTGTTCATTTGTGTTCTTGGCCTTCATAACTAACACTTGTTTGGACATATGATCGAAATGGAATAGTCCTAAAAATTGAATGTCATGAAAACTTTTTTTTTTTTTTTTTTTTTCATTTTATTACCTGGTGTCTGGATTCGCACAGGAAAATCCCAATGATCAAATGCTTTCTACCATAAATGACTTTATTTTTAAGACTACAATCCGAGACATTTGGTTATGATTCTAATATTACATACTTACAACAGAGAAACAACACTAAAGAGTTCCACAGGCAATAGCCCTCTGCTCCTCCCACGGCTTTAGTTGGTAAAAATGTGGTACACGATATATGGGTTAAATGCACGTTACGAGTTCAAAGTCCTGCAACAAACGGGGTAGTTAAGTGGATGGATGAATTCATTATCCATCGAGTTACGAACCTTGTGTCACTATCCTTTTTTGAAGATTTCTTAAATAATTAAAGAAAAAGAATTTTACGTACGTGTGAGTTAGGCGCTTACAAATTCAAACCCTATTTAACTGGAGAATGATCTAGGAGTGGACTCATTATTATCGAGTTTCAAACGTGGAATCACAAAGAGAATAATCTAGGAGTAAACTCATTTATTATCTAGTCTCGAACCTTGTGTCACTACTCATTAGCCTTCAAGAATTTTTTTTATTTAACAAAAAATGGAGAAAGCAGCAAACATTCTTATATATCTTTACTTAAGCATTTAACAAATTGTCGCTTTGGCCGAGTGGTTAAGGCGTGTGCCTGCTAAGTACATGGGGTTTCCCCGCGAGAGTTCGAATCTCTCAGGCGACGTTATTTTTTTGCATCCTCGAACCGGATATGGAGTCGTCTTCGATATGGAGCGATTTATCCTTCAAATAAGACTTTCCAATGTAAAACTCAACTTCGATATGAAGCGATTTATCCTTCGACTTAGTCGCGTTCGATATGGAGCGATTTATCCTTCAAATAAAACTTTCTGATGTAAAACTCGCCTTCGATATGGAGCGATTTATCCTATACTAAGTAAAAAAATAAAATGCACACATTCAAATTGTTGTCCTAAAGTTTGTCCAATATATATGTCAACTCACAAATTGTTGTCCTCCAGCAATGCTGAAGTACATATTCAAATTGTATTAATAGGTAAAAATAAATAAATAAATCATTTCATAATCAATGTGTATAACTTAAACGCTTATAATTATTTATGCGTTGTTGCGGAGCTACCAACTCTTACTAAGAGATCCAAAAAATATAAATTGGCACAACAAGTGAATACACTTAACTATCAACGGAATTCAACGATTTATATATACAAAGAAAAACATATATTTTTACCCTATTTATCTAATAAATAAGATTTGAAGTGTCTAATAATTTATAGAAAAATGAAAAAACATTGACAGAATAGTATTTTAATGAGTTCTGAATGAGGTCTGACCATTAATGCTTCTGAACTGACCTCCCATATAAAGTTACTTATACTGTGTTGAGCCTGTTTACTTCAGTTCCAATTTTATAAAAAAATATGTTTATATTAAGACGAGGGAGGTGAGACTGAGATAATTTATATATGTGAAGAGAATATGTGTAAATGTATATCTTAGTTAAAGGGTGTGAGAGGTTGTCTATGATAAGTTTAAGAAGAAGTAGAAGTTGATTGCCGAAAAAGAAGAGAAGTGTTTAGACGGGACATGATATACCTGAAGCTTACCGCGCGAGGACATGATCCCAGCTAGGAAGATCTGTAGGTCGAGGATTAGGTTAGTAGGTAGTCGGGCATCGTTTAGTTTTCCTTATTATTCTATCTCCTAATATCTTATTATTTGATTTTATTAGTACGGATTGTTTCTTTAATTTCAGTTACCATCTGTTATGTTACTATTCTTTTTTCCACTATTTTTTACATGACTTCTTCACTATATATTGTATTTCCTTTTTCTTACTGATTTTGATATGGTTTACTTAAGCCAAAGATTTATTAAAAATAACCTCTCTATTTTCATAAAATAGAAATAAAATTACGTATATCCACTTTTGAAATTACATTAATACTTAGCTATGTGTACCAAACGACATAAGAGTACTAATCAACAATTGTATAATTTTTCTGCCAAATGATAAATTATAACTAAGTTTTTGGTCGGGTGGTTAAGGAGAATTAGCAAACATTATTATTAATTTTTCGGAGAATAAATTGTATTGATTTGAGGTAATATCTAATACAAATAATTTACAATCAATTCCTTATTTTTTTCAAAAAGAATAAAATAAAATAAAGAATGTGTTTTTACTGGTGGTGTAGAGGTTAATGAATTAATTGTTAAATAATAATCAAAACTAAAGAGAGATAATTAAGCACAATATCTCAAACTATAGGAAAATATAGTACTACTAGTACAAACAATTAGGTTTTATAAAATTTACTCTAAAATAAATTAAACCTTAAAGGGTTTAGAATATACACAATTCTTTTTAAATGTTTGTCCATATAGATGACACACCGTTAATCTAAAAAATTCACCTCTTGATCAAGGTAAATGACCACAAGAAACTTTATTCGAGAAGGAGATCGTGGATCAGGGTGATGAAAACATGTGAAACTTAGCTCAAAGATTTTTTCCCCTAAGAGTACGAATAAAATTTCACATTAGTCTATATATATAAAGTGCATGGATACTCTAATAATTTTTGAGAAAATCATACAAATTTAACCCAAAACAGAATATTACCCCATATTAAAAGTATATATAAAACATATAAAATGAAAATTGAATGATGTATTGACTTATGGTAGGACAAGTAGATAAACCTTTTAACTTCAAAATTTTCAGAGCCCATTTTGCTAGGTGACATACAAAAGCATCAAATCAAAGGAAAAAATCAAGAACCAATGTCAAAGGCAATATATATTGTTTTTCTCTTGTCATATTGAGCTGAATTCAACTTTAGAAAGCTGAACCCATCACTTATTTTATGAAAAAAAATGTCTCCTAGCTTTTGTATTACTTCTTCTATTACTCAAGAACAAGTGCATGTATTTGTTTGTTTGTTTTTTGGAAGCTTCTATGATTTCAAGATGCTCTTGAAAGTTTGATAGATCTACTGAGAAGAATTCTGGTGGAGTGGTAACTGGTAAGTACTTATTCATCCTTAATTAGAGGTCACGAGTTTGAATCTCTCTGGTATAGAGTCGCCTTTTTTAGGAGTACTTTACCAAACTTTTCGATGTAAATTCAAATTTAGTCGGACTCCAAAATGTGTACCAAACATCAAATGAAAACCCAAAAAAAATAGTTTGAGAGCTTGTGTAAGAGAAAGGGAGAAACTATATATTTAATTTTTTTTATTTTTTTGTATATATACTGATATTATCTTGTTGATTTGTTGTCATGTTATTTTGCTATCATGCTTCAAATATTCTTTATTGATATAGAGTGTCTATCAGAAATAATTTTTCTATCCTATAAAAGTAGGGATTATAATAAGATATATCACGTTTTAGTCTATCCTTAATCAGAAATCTCGAGTTCAAATCTGTGTAGGAATATAAATATTTTTGTTGAGAGCGACACCTATAAAAATAAGCATTGAAATGTGTGAATAATAATTTAGTCGAACCTTAAGACGAATACGGCGGATAAGTTTTTAACCTAGAGAGTAATAAGTTAGTCTATCATTAATCTGAAATTTCGAGTTCAAATCTATAAAAATAGAAATATTTTTGATGAGAGCAACACATTCAAAAATAAGCATTGAAATTAAACGCGTGAATACTAATTTAGTCTAACCTTAAGACGAATACAACAAATAAGTTTTTACCCTAGAGAGGTTAAAAAGATTGAGGTTAATGCAGTACTCTCCAGGATAAATAGTTCCTTGCTAAGGCAGTAAACTGCTGAGCAACAGGACATAAGTATAATGACAAATATTCCAATTTAGGGAAATATAATTTATTGCTATTAATTACATATAAGAACATGGAAAAGGTGACAATTTTACCTTTGTCTTCCCATCTTGAATCTCACATTTCAAAAAGATTTAAGTGGTTGTAAAGTTGTTTTGTATTATCAATGCTTTATAACGTATGATAGTAGATCGTAACAGAGTTCAATGCATTAAGTTTTTGCTACGTACGGATTTTAGAGAAGTTATTATACACAACTTTATAATCTTGTATTTGTGTTAGAAGTTATTTTCATAGCTCAATCTCGTGATCTGGATACACAACTTTATAATCTTGTATTTCTTTTAGAAGTTATTTTCATAGCTCAAACTCGTGATCTCCAGATCACATGACAATAACTTTATTAGTTACGCCAATGTTCCCCTTCAACGTTTAGTATAAGAGATTAATTATTAATTTTAGTTGAGTTTAAGTTATATATGTTGTTAGTATAAGGAAATTTTTATACAATCAAGTCATTTTATTTGTTATAGCAGATAATCTGTCTTATTTTCAAAATTACAAAATTTACATTTAAAGAGACTAACATGTAAATATTCATAATTGACCTATAACAACATGTAGCCCTTTATATCAAATCTGATATAATAATTTTTAAAATAGACTTATAATAACCTTTAATAACTTGTTCAATACATTAATAAGAGATTTACTTGTAATTATCTTATAATTTGCGACCACTTTGAGTAAATGCATGTTATATAAACATAAAACTTATTTCTCATGATGAGAAAGTGTACTCAAGGAGTTTCTTATTTGGAGTTTAGTATAATTCTAATATCAAGACTTTGGAAATTTCATATTTTTGGAGATATTATTATGGCTTTTGTTACTTGGGAAAGTGATCAAGTGGAGTGGTTGTATTGCTTCTTTTGCAATTCCATTGGACATTTATTGCCAAATAGAACTCATTTTGAGTCTTTGGGATATGTCTCAAATATTTGGGTTAGATGTTTTTTAGAACAAAATAATTCAATCTTTTGTTGTATTGTTTTATATACTTAGGCTGGTTGGACCTATAATATGAACTCATGATACGAAGTTAAAGTTTTGTATGAATATGCAATTTGAATTTTCTTCAATTCTTATATAATCATACCAAATGAACAAATCATAATTCATAAAACAAGATATCATTATATCCTAAGGCGCCTTATAAATCACATATTTACATGTTCCTCTTATAAATAAGTATTTGTGATTATAAACTTTCAAATACACATAATTTTATAAAAATCCACTAATCAACAACAATAATAACTAGTTATTTTTCAGTATAATTTCTTTCACATGGTACGAACAATCTCTTCACGCTGAGCAAAAGTCTTTTTTGCAAAATTTATTTATTTTTGATATCCCAAGTTAATCATGTTTTTTTTGCTGTTGGAGAATTTGAAATTTGCAATCATATCCCAAATGATATACTTAATATATATAAATATTTTATTTCAAACCTAATTGATATTCTATCCTAAAATTCAAAATCAATGAATTTTATATTTTGAATATACTTCTTTTACTAAAAAAAAAGTTCAAGACTTCGAGCATTGTAATTATATTTTATTTATTCATATTATTAAGTGAGTTGGATCCTGTTTTTCAGCAGAATGTTTTCATTGACTGTATATTATCTTTTTTTTAATTACTATATTGATTACTACTTTATTGTTTCTGTTTGGAACGTTAATTAGTTGTAAATTAATTGAGGTGATTTATTATTTTATTCATTTAAATTTTACTTGTTTAAAAAGTATTATTAGAAATATCCTTTGTAGTTTGAATTCAAAATATCAACAAGTACTACTAACTTCTCATTTAATTTGAATTTTTTATCCTTAATTGGTCCCCTACATTCTATTTCTAGACTTCTAGTAGTATTATTATTATATATATATCATGTTTGGTGCTTTTAATTAATCAAATTTTTTAGTGATAAGACAATTTGTTGCTATATTCAAACTTTCGAACTGTTTTGAATTATTTTACTTGTGTCGAGAGTTTATCAAAAATTATTTTTCTATCTCCACGAGTTAAAGATAAATTATTATATTGAAAAAGGTTCAAACATGAAATTGAGCTCTCTGTGTATAATTTAGCTTATGTATGTCCTTATCGTTTAATAATTTGGTCCAAATATATAATTAATTTAATTTAAAACCCTAATTAACCGAATTCGCTAATTAATAATCAAGAAACGCTTCATCATAGTTTTTTACTCGTACACTTATTTCAAATTCCGAAAAAAATAATTTTTCTAATTGTGCCGAAGATTTATCATAACTTCTCTATACTACAAAGGTAAAGGTAAGATATGTGTACACAATCCCTTTTCCTAGACCCTACTTACAAAAAATATACTCGGTATGTTGTTATTATTATAATAAACAAGAAATGTTTCATCATAGTTTACCCATGCATTGAGTTCAAATCATTTTCTCAAAAACAAAAAATATAAAAAATCTTGAATCAAGGACCTATCAGAATCAACCTCTCAACCCCATACAATCTGTGTATACATTCTCCTTTCCTCAAACTCTACTCGTAAAAAATATATTGAATATGTTGTTATCATAATAAGCAAGAAATGACCAAATTTGTCCTTAAAGTATAGGAAGTTGGAAAAATATGTCTTTATTATTATATTGATGATCTCAATTAATTAATTTATTGAAAAGTCTATTGATGAAGACCTATATGCATGAACTGTTTTCATATTTCAGGGAAAAAAGTTAAGGTGGACTAAATTAGATGAGGTTGAATTTTGTGTGTTAAAAAGGGACAAAAAAAAGGACAAAAAAACAGCAAAAAGTTGCACTATCTGACCATTTTTTTTAAAAAAAAATTACTCATTTTTTGAAAACTGTTCTCTTCATGATCAGTTATACTTTATATTATATATATAAGTCTCCCACTCATACCCTAATAATTGTATAATAATTCTCTCTTCAAATTCAAAACCTAAAAAAAATAATCTCTCTTGTTCTTCATCTTCTTTTTCTTTTTGTCTTTTCAAATGGAAAATAGATTTAAAATGAAAATTTCTAGTTTGTTTAAATCATCATTTGGTTCTTGTAAATCCAAGAATATTTCTGATGCTATTGATAATAATAAAAAATCAGTTTTTCATACCAAAAATCATCAACATTATCAATTAGTTGATCTTTTCTCTCCCAAACCAAGTCCATTTCCTTCCATGTTTAGACACAAATGCCCTCAAAATCTACTTCCGAGCAGTGGTGTACGCAGGAATTTTTTACAAGCAGCAACATCAGTCTATTATCACAATTCAACTTGTAAGTGAGTTTTGGTTTCGATATTATATGTTGTTTTCTAGGCTATACTATACTTCTTGTCTCGAATTCATTATTTACTTTTGTATGATATGTTGCGCGATTTTTTTAAAAAAATATTGAATATATGTTTGACTCTTCAAAGACGGTATTTTTAAAGAATTCGAGTAATATAAATCATATGTATATGCATCATTTTCTAGCATAGTATACTTACACATACATATACGAAAAGAAATTTAAGTTCTATGCACTAACAGAAGTAAAAGATAATCACACAATCATGTATAAATATGATATTCTACAAGTTATAACATATTAAAATATATTGATATACATAGTATGTGTATATTATTATTTTTGTTTTTTACGAAGCAGTGTTGGATAACATCTTGACTACAAATTGTCATTTTTTTTTATAGTGGATACAAATGGACGAAAATGCCCTCCAGCATCACCAAATTTTCCTCATGATGAGTATTCTCAAGAGAAGTGCAACTCCAAATATTATGAAAAGAATTCCAAGAAGAAAAATAAGAAGAAGAAATTCAAGAAAATGACAAATTCCAAAATTAAAAAATTTACTAATTTTGATGAAGAATTTGCTAATTTTCATTATAAAGGTCTTTTTAGTAGTGATGAAGAAAGTGAATTAGATGAAGATGACAATAATACCCTTTTCTCATCAAGGTCATTTACAAATTCTGATTCATCGGAATATTCTCTCCGGCGAAAACCGCAGCAGCGGAGGGCGGCGAAAGGTGGCGTAAAGGGTAGTCATGCGGTGGTGAAGAAATCAAAGGATCCTTATGGTGATTTTAGAGATTCAATGTTGGAAATGATTATGGAAAATCAAATATTTGGTGCAAAAGAACTTGAAAAATTATTAGAATGTTTTTTAAAATTAAATTCACAATATCATCATGAGGTAATTATTGATGTTTTTACTGAGATTTGTGAAGCTTTGTTTTCTAGTTTGTCTTAGGAAACAAAATAATGTATTACAATATGTTTTTTTATGCAACTTTATTGTTGTGTTTTATTAAGAATGAGTAGTTAGTGTTATGTCTCGAGTTTGAGTTATGTGTATATGGGGTTATATCTGATCATGTGGAGTGTTTTATTTTTTTTAAGTGAGATATTCCAAATTTAAATTATTCGAATTTTGAAAAGAATATTGTACATCAGGTAGAAAATAATTAAGAAAATAACTAGCAGTGATACTGATAATCGCTTGGCTAGAAGTAATTTACTATATTTTTTATCAAATAATAAAAGGTTTGGCACTTATAATACTTTTTTTTAAAATAATCTAAAGAATGTAGTAACTAAAATATATAGTTTTTTAAAGGGAAAAGGGTTCAAAACACACCTAAATTATGGAAAAATTGTTGTTATACATATAAACTTTGCGGGGGGTCCTATGACCCCAGACTTATTTTTAGTGTATTTTTATGGATATTATTGGCTTAATAATTTTAAGACCATCCTCACGCGTCTCTTTTATGTTCGTCCACTTGCTGCTCTAACTAAGCCAATAATATCCATAAAAATACACTTAAAATAAGTCTGGGGGGTCATAGGACCCCCGCAAAGTTCATATGTGTAACAACATTTGCCCATAGTTTAGGTGTGTTTTGAACCCTTTTCCTTTTTTTAATGTAAAATCTCTTACACTATTGATGTATTTTAGTTTGTTGTAGTAAATCGTCTGCATTATATTTTCTTTTATATATTACTAATCACATTTATTACGTATAATTATATGTTATTATTAGAAATAGTGTTTTTATTTTCACAAAATATATGTAAGGCGACGTAAGTATTTTTTTCTAGATCTTACTTGTGAATAAAATTGAATTTATTATTACGATTATATTCGATTATCTTTTTAGTCTAGGTCCATGAAAGTTAGTAAAACTCTTTTATAAACGAGTTAAAGATTAATATATTAACAATGTTAAAAATAACTACAAATCAGATACTTATAAGATAATTTAAGGTAAATTTGATAATCAAATAAAAAATAAAAAATACTAGTAGTACATACCTTAAATTAAATAACTTAATTTAAAATTATTTGTTGAGATAGTCCGTGAGAAGATTGTGAAAATAGTAAATCAAAAAAAGCAGAAGAAAAAGTGAGAGCATAGATTTGATAATAGACTGACAATAAAAGGCAAAAAATGACAAAAATAAATTTTCATGGATGGTTCTAAAAGGTGCTTTCACTTTACAAAACATTTGATTGATGTAAAACATTGCATTTGTCTCTTTTTTAGTAATTTTTTTCAAATATTTTGACTTATTAAACTTGCTTTTGACACAAAATTCAAAATGAAAACAAGAATTTTTTTATTTTTTTTAAAGATGAGGTTTGAATTTAATGGTTCGAAAATGAAAAAGGAGTAGATTCTTAGTTTTTGAACAAGTTATTTATATTTACTAGATAAAATTTTAATTCAAATCAAATTTTTGGTTAGAGTTATTGAATTTTATCGAATTTATAGCAAGAATTATAGTTTCTCAATTTCGCCCTAAAGAGAAAGAGTCAATACAAAAACAAAGAAGAAAATAAAATAAAATAAAAAAAAGAGAAGGAGAACTACATAGACAGAACCAAAATTTAAAATTTATTAGTTCAAGATCTATTTTTTTTAATATGATAACAAGTTTTCAAATTCTGAAATAAATTATTTATATTTATTAAATTAAATTTTAAAATAATTATAAAAATTTATTTAAAATTATTAAATTTTATCAAATTCATAATTAGAATTGCAGCTCCGCCCTAAAGAGGAAGAGTCAATACTTTTCAAATAACTCAATTATTCGTGGAGCGTTTTGTGTTTATTGATTTTGACTTGTAACGTTAAATGCCATCCTTTTGTTTTATAATATGTCATTTTGCCCTACAATAATTGAAAGTTTAATGAGCATTCAAATCAAATAATTTAAAGCATTTATTAATTAGTACTATTCATCTATTTATTAATTGATAAGTAATGATTAACCAATACTTATTCAAAAATTGAATTCCTTTGATAATCAATGATTTATTTATTTTTAAAAAAAAAATATGCATTGTGGCCTATGAACCCAAAAAAAAATGTCGGTAAGGAAACAAAAATGAATTAAAAAATTGTTCCCCACATGATTGGTTTGGTAACATTTGATAAAATTTAAGGGACATATTCCTCTTTTACTGAAACATGAGGACAATATTTCTTACATTGTATAAACTTTAGTCTTTTTATTTTATTTTATATTTTGGTACATTTTAGTACATGCATTAGGTGAATCTATTTTTGTAAATAACAACAGTCGTGGTGGGATGAGTCGAGGTCCTTTTATTTTTAATCAAAGGTGAGCAGGGTCGAGTGTTCAAAAATGAAAATATCCATATTGGAAGCATCGTCTGAAAAAATGAATCCTACTATAATACACGGATTTAAATTTAGACAAATCTCAAATCTAAATATCCGACACCAAATTGAATAAACAAAAAAAAATCTAGTTTGTAAATTTAGGAACAAAATTTAAATTGGTTTGTACTACATATCTATTTATTTCCAATGTGTAGAAAAACAAGGGGGCAAAGAGATGCAATAATTCTGTAATGTACTTGTCAACTCCAAATATAAAATGACATAATTAAATATAATATTATTTGACTAGTTTGTTGGTTACGAGAATATACTAAGTAGGCATTTGAACAATAATTGAATGATATTTGATATTTAAAAAAAAAGGAATTTAAGTGAAGTTATAAAAAAAAATTGAAATTTGAAATTATATTTAAATATATATTTAATTTAATGAAATAGTGTAGTTTTTTCATAGAAAAATAATTATTTAAAATTGATTTACAACACTTTTTTCAAACTTAAAAACCAACTTCAACTATTGTAACAATTTGTTAACCTAACATTGAAAATGGTACCATGTTGATAAGGGTAATCACAAGGGGAGATTGGAAAAAACAAATGATTTTAAGTTATATATATGAATTTTAATCAAATATAACAAATTGTTTCTTTATTTTTACCTTATAATATCATAATTAATATATAAAAGAGTTTAATTTTTGTCAATACAAAAAATAACACATTAAAGATAATTGCAGGCAACTCTATTGAATTCGGATAGATTAGTAAAAACTAGTTAAATTTTGATTCATTCTTATTTTATATGAAATGGATATAAATAGATACCTAATATATTTTAAAAGTTTACATTAAATTTATAAAACATTTAAGATATGTTAAAAGGATTTTTTGACAATAAGAATCAAAGTGGAGCATTGGAAAATATGTTAACTTTTTTTCACGGTACTCATACATACACACATACATGCTGCTAATTATTTATTTTTGCTACAAGTCTTTACCGATCTAACTTTATCAAAATATGTTGAAGTTTGATTTTAGTTATTACTGAAAGTCATTTCAAGTCATTTCAATCCATTGAGAGATATTTTAATTAATTTTTTTTGATGCCTCATTTTTTAAAATCATCAATAGTGGTATCAAGAGCTTCATTGATCTTACGGGATCTGTGAAATCTTCCAAAGAACTAACATACCATTTTTAACCCGTAAGGGCTACCCTTTTAACCCGTCAGGGTTACTTTTGTTATCTCATATATTCAGGTTAGCAAAAAAAAATAGAAACAGAAAAAAGATGAAACAGACAGAAAAATAGAATTCGAGTCCACAAAATCCACTGTGTTTCCTTAAGAAATTTAATCCCCTCAAGTACCCGAGGTTACAGATTAATTCCTCCCAAGATAAAATGGATTAACTATTATAGAAGTAGCGGTACCTCAAACTTCACAAATTTCAGCGAACGCAAGAACAACAACGAGAGCACACACAGACTCTGTCAATCTATAATTTATTTGTGTAAGAAAATGTATGCAGAGAGAAAAAAATTTCAGTGCTTGAAAAACGAAAAGACCTCTTATTTATAGCCATTTGCAGCAAGGGACGCATCTGTTCAGACAAATCTGTTTAGATTTTCCAGAACGTTGTGTCTTTTGAGAAAAGAAACGACTTTTCGAAAGGAACAAATCCTTTTAAATGAATATACTGTTATGCGTGAATTTCAAATAATTCCGTTATTTAACTAACATTCTGAATTAATTTATAAGAGAAAGGAAATCAATTAATGAGATTGATTAAATGAATTGTCCAAAAATATTATCAATCACATCATTTGCCAAATTCAAATCCAAAGCTGAGCGAGCGACGACGACAACGGTGCGAGGGGGCACCTTCTTCTTAACCCTTTAAGAACTAAAGGAAGTGTTTCCTAATATAAGGAAATCAACTCTCCTTTCTTCTACCAATATGGTAGAAATGACTTTTTCATTTTCCCTCCAAAATTGGTTCCCCCACTTTTCCATTTTCTCTTCTTATTTCCCATTCACACCTTGCTAAAACCCAACAATCCCCCACATGAATGGGGAATGGTTATTGTTAAAACATATGCATGAAAAACTTGTGTGTCTCGTAAGTAAGGGTTAATCGCATCTGGATAAGTAGGTTTCCCTTTACACTTTCTGTAGTGAACATATATCGGATATACTCGGTCAATCGGTAGATTTGATATCTTTGAACTGTCGAGCTTTGGTGTATACCTAGACAACATAAGTCACACAATCAACCTTTGAACTGTTTTTGGTTCTCATTGTTTTATTCGTTTCAGCCATGAACACATCTCGGTTAGTAAGTGCTTAGAGAGCTGGTCTTACCGGATTCTCCTTGAAGCGGCTTACACTTCACACTTACATAGGTGGTTTCTAACTGTGTTATCCCGTAGATACACTATTTGATATACCCTCTATCAAAAAGTCCTTATGCCTTTATCCTGGTTACTGAACATTGTCTCATCATGAGAATGGACCATAAAATAAGTTTTGACAATGTTGAACCGTCATCTATGACTTTGTTTGATCTCCTTGAACCTAGATCTTGGGATCTCCAGTCTTCTAGGTAGAGTTACCGCCACGATGACTTGTTCTCGGTCATAGTCTCATTCCCATCGATGATCTCTCAACTCCCTCTCTAGTTAGGCCTTTTGTAAGTGGATCCGACAAATTATCCTTTGACTTTACATAGTCAATTGTGATAATTCCACTAGAGAGTAATTGTCTAACAGAGTTATGTCTTCGTCGTATGTGACGAGACTCCCCATTATACATAACACTTCCAACCCTTCCTATTGCAGCTTGACTATCACAGTGTATGCATATAGGGGCTATTGGTTCAAGCCAAAACGGAATATCTTCTAAGAAATTCTGGAGTCATTCAGCTTCTTCACCTGCCTTGTCTAAGGTGATGAATTCAAACTCCATTGTAGAGCGAGCTATACATGTTTGTTTGGATGATTTCCAAGATATTGCTTCTCCACCAATAGTGAAAACATATCCACTCGTGGATTTCGTTTCAGTTGACCCAGTAATCCAATTTGCATCACTATATCCTTCAAGAACTGCTGGATATTTGTTGTAATGCAAAGCATAGTTTTGAGTGTCATCTAAGTACCATAAAACTCTCTTCATTGCCATTCAATGATTTTGATTGGGATTACTTGTGTATCAACTCAGTTTACTTATAGCGCAGGCTATATCTGATCGTGTACAATTCATGACATACATCAAACTTCTCAATACTCTGGCATAATCCAATTGAGACTGCATTTCACCTTTATTCTTTGCAAGATTAAGGTTCACATCAATTGGGGTCTTTGCCTTTTTGAAATTCAAATACTTGAACTTTTCAAGTACCTTTTGAATATAATGAAATTGAGACAATGCTAGACCGTTAGGAGTTTTGTGAATCTTAATTCCCAATATCAAATCGGCAACTCCTAGATCTTTCATATCAAACTTACTAGCGAGCATACGCTTAGTAGCTTTGACATTGGCAATGTCCTTACTCATTATCAGCATGTCATCCACATATAGGCATACAAGTTTGCATACTTTCTTTTCTTTACCGGGAACTACGAAGCCCTCTGGTTGTTCCACATAAATCTCTTCCTCCAGCTCTTCATTTAAGAAGGCGGTTTTCACATCCATTTGATGGATTTCAAGATCGTATACTGCAGCTAGGGCAATTAACATTCGAATTGATGTTGTCACGACCCAAGCCTAGGGCCTAGACGTGACATGGCGAATGAGGAACCCGAAGGTACCCCAAACAAGCCTCTCAAACTTGTCATCACACTTCATCGGT
>JAJOOS010026465.1:0-24086 GCA_029582725.1 Solanum chiquidenum
GGTCATCACCTACGGACCGTGAATGGACTTACGGTCCGTAGATGACCTCCGTGAATGCCTTTTTCTGCATTTCCTTCAGCTATCTCTAAACTTCCGCGCCTGAACACCTTTCCTGCAAAACATGATAAAACACATAAAAACCAATATAAAAAGGCCCTAGACACACACAACTTGTAAGTAAAACGTATTAGAAATACCGTAAACTCACGGTATATCAGGCACCGAGAGAGTTTTGAGGTGGAGGCTCAAATACGATAGTCTCTAGCAGCAACCTCTAGTCCCAAAGTATGTGCCCCCGTAGGATTGTCTTAAATGATGTAGCTAGTTGATCCACTTTAGGAAATGATGATATGTACGGGTTCTACCTTGGCAAGTAGTTTCCCCTTCTTTCGATATGAGGGATATACCAGATTCCATGATGTAACTCTCATGGTCTTATTGTCAGTTAAAGCTAATATCCCACAAAATGACCAAGTTTCTTCAATGCTTTTATGACATCTTTTTTGCTAAAATACTTGACCATGATTTCATGATTTCCATGTCATCTCTTCTTTAAAATCTTTTAAATGTCCCATTATGATCATGCCTACTAATTTTAAATTACTTATGTTATCATGCCTATGATTATACATATTGCCTCATACTTAGTACATTCCATGTACTAATGCATACTTGTACCTACATTGTTTCACAAATGTAGGGTCCGACGCTCGTATTCCCTATACTCGTGGCTAGCTGATTCTCTCAGGCATTTGAAGATTGGTGAGTCCTTATGATTCGGGGGTCAAGAGTCTTTTATTGTTTTCATGTCATTTCCCTTTCTTACTTTGTATGTGATGTATGGATTACGTCCAATCACTTTCCTTATGATATAATAAATGTCTTTGAGACTCATGCTTAGACTTCCGCTTTTGTCAAACTCTTTTGTATGAAATGCTACCTTTTAAACTTTTTTGTTTCTATTATCTTGTATGATGTATGCTAAGTGGATTGTGTAGGGCCTCTTGGGGTCTTATAAGCTATGTCACATCTAGGGTGTACTTTGGGTCGTGACAGTGAAGGTCCAGTGGAAGAACCATCCCATAGAGGAGGCCACTTGGGAGACTGAATCACAAATGCATAACATATATTCCAAACTTTTTATGGAATTAGGTATTCCTTCTTTCGTTACATTCCTTTCCTTTTGATGTTCTGGGATGAATGTATATTTAATTGGTATTTGATGTAACGACCATCATTACAATTATTTAGAACCATTGTACCCTTGTATAGGTCCTCACGGGTTAAGAGTTTGTAGAAATTGAAAAATAAATCGAGTTAAAAAATCGTCTAGTTTTTCGTGATATCAAAGACCTTCTTCGCTATAAAGAGATCGCTATACGAAAGAAGGCTTCGCCATAGCGAAGGAAATTTTTTCTATAACCTAAAATATAGCGACCAAAGAAACCACATTTTAAGTTTGTTCTCGCCCATACTTAGTCATAACATAAAATATTCGACCAAAAAACTTAGATGTGACTTTTCCATGACCTAAGGTTTTTCTCTCTTGAGGTCAGTACTTTCCTTTCATATTTTCCATCCATAATTCAATTTATTTCCAGAATCAAAGGATATGTTCTTCATGAGACTTTATAGGTTGAACCCTAGGGTTATTTAATTGATGAGACAACATGCGAGATATGTTAATTATGCATGATTTTTTATTCTAGTTTGTTCAATATGTCTTCTAACATAGAAGTTTGAACCTAACCTTTAATTATGATATATATTAGAGAACCTAAGCACCCCATAAAATGGGTTCTCTTAATATATGAGCTGTTCAAGAGAAGTTAATGGGTGTTGAAACTCCATAAATGAGATTTGTATGATCATAGAAACCTTCGATTTGAAAAAAATAACCTTTAAATAATTGGTTAGACCTTCTAAGCAGGTAGAATTATGTGATTTGAACACTTCAGGATTTTGTTGGAGGAAATAGGTAATTAAAGTGTCACCATACTTTATTATCTTAGACTTTGAGCATTCTGAAGCATTGAGAAAAAAGAAAGCTCCGACAATTTAGCTTGTTCGTTTCCAGATTTTTGGTTGAGGTAAGTTACGATTTACTTGGAGTTAGACTTTGCTTAGTTGATGATATGTAATATGAGTTATATTTCATGTTGGTTAGTCTTTAGACATAGTTGGTGTGTGTATATGATTGAATTAAGTGTTTCTTGTATGGATAAGCATGTAAATTGTTGAATTGTCTATTTCGTTATTGTTATAAAATATGAACTTGTGATGATTTTATACTTACTGTGTTATCATGATGGTTATTCAGAGAGTCTAGCATATTGATGTATGTAGATACTGAGAATACATTTACTATTCAGATGATGAGTAACTCAAGTTCGATATGAGTTTACAGACGAGTGGTTAGGTGTGTGGTTGGATCGGGTACCACACCGATACAAAACATGGACAACTCGGATCTCCTACTGGTCATGACTAGATGGAAAAAATTAAGACTCTTTAACATATTTGTACATAGTGTTTGTACTGATGCTACTCTTGTACTTTCTCTTGAGTGAAGATAGTGATCCAGAGGTGGCATCTACAAGACCCCACATTTAGCTGAGTTACTTCCAAATCTAAGGGTGAGCTACCTCTGTACGGGACTACGGGCTGCTGTAGATCTTCCTTATTTTGATGTCTATTTTGCCAGACATTGTGACTACTTTTTATTTATTCATTTGCTACTCTTAGACATTCTTAGTTAGATGATTTTGTACGATGACTTTCAGATTATGAGATATGTAATAGTTTAGACCTCTGTTATTTATTTGATTTCTTTTGAGATAGTATTATTTTGACTAGATTTCTCAAATGTTGCATGAGTTAGGATGTTAAGTATTGATCGCCCACATGTTGATGGTACGGGTATAAGTCACGGGTTTGGATCGTGCCACCGACACCATAAAGCGGAATTAACTAAAAAAATGAAAATGTGTGAACTTTTTTAGTTGACCTCAAATAACTCTAGAAATCTTATTTTTTGTGCACAAGTATGTAAATATTAAAAAATGTGTATTGACTAGAAATTTGACATATACCTTCATTTGTGCTAATTAAATTTTAGCCACCCCTTCACATCCCTATGTTTTCTATTGGAGTCCACATATTTCTCCGAACAAGGGGAAACCTAGATATATATAATTGAGAAAGTTAGATGAATTTCATTTGCATTTTCATGCATGTTTGAATCGAAATTATTAAAACATGTACACAACAACTAGTTCGAAACAAGATGGAGGTTACACTAGCGTAGCAACGCAAGAGACAGATCAAATTAATACTCCTCTTGAAACGGAGGTTAAACCATGCCTACACACGACAACGACAATAAACATGGATCAAGAGGCTGGAGGAAATAACAGAGGTTTCGATCAATTTATGTTGGCCCTCCTTGTGTTCATGTTAGGTTCATGTATGGTGTACGCGATAGCTGATTCAATCATGCATAAAAATGACCAGATCTTGGAACATGACTTCATGGTGGACAAGTTAGAGGTTCCTTGTTCCTTATTAAATGTATCAAATATGCAATTGAATGGGAATTGGAACATCACCATGATGGTTAACAATCGTAGCTACAAATCGAAATTAACAAAGGACTTTTATTATGAGAATTCTGTCATCATAATTTTATACGAAAATAATATTATCTCCGCGACAACATTACCAGGGTTCTACCAAGGAATAAATAATACAAAACTTGTTGATGCAACATTTGCTTCTTCAAGAATACCTACTGATGAATATGTTTCTGGAGCCATTTCAAGAAGTTGGAATTCAAAATTACCAATGTTTGTAAATGTAAAAATTCTTGGTTGGGTTAAATATTTTCCAGGAGAAGGTTGGTCAGAAAAATGTAGAATGACTATTTCATGTTGGGATGTGAAGTTAGAATTTTTTCCAACTACAAAGGATGCAGCAATTCTATCTGGAAGAGGCTCACAAAAATGTGAGGTCAACATTTATTGATTAAAAAAAATCTTTATGTATTGTGTTTCAAAAATATTAAAACATTTTTAGTATATATTTCTTCATTTAGGACAAGATTTTTGATGAATATATTGCAAGTACTATATATATTTATTTATTCTAAAATATTATTAATGTATTTGTAATAAATGATTTTTTCGTTTCTTCTTCAAATACTTGGGAAAGAATTCTCAAATCTTAGTGCATTTGATGTCTGGTAAATCTTTCTACTTTCTATTTCTCTTCTTGTAGAGCTTTTGGGAAAAAATGATTTTCTTTTTCTTCTACTTAAAATAATTTCCTAATTATTGTTAACTTACTTTTTTCCTTTGTTTTTTTAATTATCTTTTCAGAATAATATGGTTCCTATGTAAAAATGCTGGATTGTTGTAAGAGTAGATTTTTTTTATATAACCCACCGGCTTGACTAGTTTATATTCGCTATGTGTAAAGTCCATAGAGGAAAAAGTGCTTCAGAAAGAGTAATTTCTTTGTTTCTAAGGTTTAAATCCAAAATTTCTAGTTAAAGATGAAGGGAAACCAACTATTCCATCTCAATCCAAATCCACAAATTTTAGATTGTGGCGAAAAATGGTAGTGGATCAGATGTAAGACTAGCCTAAAATGTCACTGGACGATTCAAAATTGTGAGTAGATGGTTAGGATTTGAAGAAGACTCTGCTTCTTAGATATTGATTACTTATTTAAGAGGTCATAAATATTTATTTACTTATTTTTTAAAAGAGGTGTTTCAGACATGTTTTGAGATGAAATATATTCATTTGGAGAGTAGCAGAAGCTATTTTTACAAAAAATGTAATTTTCTTAAAATATTTTGTTGGAAAACACTTTTTGAGAAAATATAATTTATAAAAATATAATTGATTTTAGAAGCTTTAGTCAATCAGGCTAATAATATTTGATAGTTATTTCCAAAGCTTGTATGCTTGACATAAATCCAGTTTATCAAATTTCTAAATACTCAAAATGATAGTTTTTTCAATCAACTTTTGGAAAGATATTTTTGAAAAGTCTTAGTTTAAAAATTATTTGAAAAATGTAATTATGATGGTTGCGTTAGCTCTGGAACGTTGGTTTGGTCCAGATAGACCTTTGGCTTGGGTCTGGAGGCTTTTGGACTTCATTTCGAGCTACCTTATGGCTTTTGGTAAAATGGAGCTTTGGGTGTGGGACCCATTTTTTTTATCGAAACGACCTCCATTGAATGTTTTGACACCTTCATTGAGTCTGAAATGCCATTTCAAGTTGAGTAGCATGCCTAGTTTAGCAACCTCATATCCCCTAGAGTAGTGATCGCTTGTACTTTATATCTCTCTCATCTATTTTCATTCTTCCATTCAAAGGAAGAAGGTTTGGGAGCTCTTATTAGGCAATTTCTATGAGGTTTGTAGCATTTGAGTTGGAAAATTGTGTGGTAGCATGGTTGGGCTCGTTAAGCTCACTTCGAAACCCATAAGTCTCACTGATTTCTTTATTTTAAGCTTGATTTGAGTGTTCTTAAGCTTGTTTGGTTGAAGACTTTTTTAGCTTTTATTGTGCCCAACTTTGGGGCACAAGTTTCTTGAGGTGGTGAGGACCTAATGTCTGAGTTAATTCAGTGATTCCGTGCATATGTCTTGTCACAACCCAAAACCTCTAGTCATGACGATCCCTACCAAAAACCCATTAGTAGGTAAACCAACCTGTATCCCGGAACGACAAGTAATAGACATATTGGGTAGAATAAACAACTAACAAGAAGATAACAACAAATTAAGGAATATAAAGTTAAAAGAAGGAAATGTCATAAATATAGACAACAATATAAGATCCAATCAAACGACCCAGTGGACGAAGGTACAAAGATTCTAAAAAGAGTACAAGCTACAAATTAACCAAAAATAAGTACAGACTTTTCTCAAATACAAAAGACTAGCCAAAACTATATACATACGGGGATGAGTCAAACTAGGATGCCATCAGCTCACCCTCAATCTCTAGAAATTCCCACTGAAGCTTTAAATCAACGCTGTCAGCTAGCACTCAAATCTGCATAAGCAAACACAGATTTTGGAGTGTAGCTTGTGAACCCAAACAAAAGATACATAGTAAGCATCATATGCCGACTAAGATTGGAAAATAAGTAAATAATGAAAAGCAAGGAAATAATGGTAACGATGGGTCAAAAAAGCAGTACAATAGCTTAAAGTCTAACTACACACCTTGATAATCTATCAGGAACAAAACAAAAATGTAAAGTAGCTAACTACAACCTCATTGGATTCCCATAAGCCCAAAAGGTACACTCATGAACAATTGAAATGAAAATTACCCAAACAGACTCCCCATAAGCCCAATGAGTACAAAGAAGAACTAATGATATCCCTAATTACAACTGATGAGTCAATTATTTCGACTCATTTAGGGATTTATTTTCATAATGTAAGTGTCCTGAAATGCCTAATTTATGCTCTAAACTGATGTTAAAGTGTTGATTTGCAGTATTGAAGGCTAAGGAGCAAAGCAAGGACACTACCGGGCAAAAAGGAACAAAAAAGCTGAAGAAATTGAAGGAAGGCGATCCTGGGGATCGCCAAGACCACTCGGCAAACCTCCGAGTGGTTCTTTAGCTCGCCCAAATTTCTAGTGTTCCAGCCGTGGGGAAGAACCAATTTGGCGACATGAATGGGCAGTCGGCGGATCGCCGAACGACTCCGCGACAACAACTTTGATCGCCTAAGTTTACAAAACTCTGAGGACTAATGGCCAATGCAAATTGGGGTTTGATGGGAGCGAAGGGCGGATCGCCAACCTGGTTGGCGAGGTGCGACTTACTCCGCCGAATGGCCCTAAAGGCCAAAAAGTTGGGCACTATAAATTGAAATTTAAAATGAAGAGTGAGGAGTTCTGATCCCCAAGTTTGAGAGTTTGAGTTTTCTTTGAGTTTTTGAAATTCCATTGTAGATTTTGAGGATTTTGAAGCTTAAATTTGAGGATTTGTAAGTGGGGTTTTGAACGGAATTAGTTCGGAGCATTGTAAAGACTTGGAGACTTTTACCCAGCTCATGGCTAATCTAGTTGGTAATTGTTTTTATCTTTTTATAATGCTTAGCTAAAACCCCAATTCTTGGGGTGTGATCATGTGATTGTTGGCGGAGTTAGCTTATGGGTATTGTTATTTACTGATTTAAATGTTTAATTGAAGTGGGTTTAGTAGAGAATTGTGTTTTAATCTATGAATTGTAGTTGCAAATGCAATTCTAACTTAGAGTTCTGGGCTTGCTTGAGAAAGAGGTTTTAGAATCAAAACTTTCGATTAATGATTGTAGTTATTGAGTTGATATGGGTTTAGCTCGAAAGGGTAAATCCTAAACTCGATTCTACCTATCTAGCTTGAGAGAGTAGATGAATTAAGGTTTTGGGCTGTTTATATTGATATGCTTGTTGAGGTTCGAGAGAACTCACTTGAATCGTAGTAGTTGTTCGAGAGAAAGCTATTACACTTATAGTTTAGCCTACCCACTGAGATTTAGCAATTCGTTATTAATTTCAATTACCCATATAGTGAAATTAGCCTATAATCGATCACATCCCGAGAATTCCTCTTTATATTAGTGTTTCCCCTATTCTCGTTTGTGTTTTAGCTGATAATTGACAATCCAAACCCCCATCTGATATTCGTTATCAACCCCTTAGATTTGTTTATATGTTTTCGATAATTTCTATTCCTATAATCGATTAGATCACATTCGTAACTTCATAACTGAATTAGAACATTGTACCGCTCCTTGTGGGTTCAACCCTAACTCTTCGTTGGATTTTATACTAGATAACAATCGTCTACACCTAGAATCGGAAGAGGTGTAATCTGAGCGTTAATCAACAACTAATTATAATCCATAACTAATACAATCGACCCCAGACGTTGAACCACAGTGAAGGCACCCAAAAGAACCCAATAAAATCAAGATGTCATGACTCAAACCTGGCTCATAGAAGTGTGCCCGAATTCAAAACTATGGCTACTAGAAATGCACCCTCACCTCGAACTGTGGCTAGGATAAATGCACCTAAACCTCAAACCGTGGATAGGAGAAATGCGCCCTGACCATGAACTGTTGATGCTGGGCATATTTATATGCTTAAAAGCCAAGTGAAACTAATATTTTGGAGAAATTCAAGGACAAAACCAGTTAGGTTTGTTGTGGTTTGGTCTTGTTTATGTTATTTTGCTAACAAATGTGATTAGGTGTTTGTAGGATGGAAAGTGCATGGAAAAAGAAGTGCAATAGGAAGAAATGAAATGAAGGTGAGGCTGGAGTTTATAGCTATGCATGCAAGTCATAAGGAAAGCTAAAAGAGGCTCGGAGAAGAAGGAACCCAACTATGCTTCTTCTCCGTATCGCAGAGTTGGGGATTAAAATTCAGTCTTGAACATGTTTGGACCAGTGGACTCCGTATAGGAAGGACCCAAAAATGGGTGTGATGGAACCTGTCTTATCTCACCAAGATAGGACAGCCTAAAACCCAACAAACGAAGTAAATGTGGAAGTAAAATGGAATAAATGAATAATTTAACTTTAATAACGCGGAAAGACATAACATAACTCAATAAACCCCTAAAACCTAGTATCATGTGTACAAGCTTCTAATGTATTACAATAGATTTCAAAAGAAATACAAGTTTGAATGTATTTGTTTCTAGAACAGAACAAGAACATAATAATAGAGTAAGAGGTGTCTACTGGAATGACAAACAACTATCTCAGAAACTCCCAACGATAAGCCTCAGAATTAGAAGAGAAGAATGAGTAATTACGATGATCCAAGCTCATAACCTACAAAAGTGTAGAAGCAAGAGAGTGAGTACCAAAAAACAATGGTACCAAACAAGAAAACCTAAATAACACTAAGTAAAGCGATATTAAACACTAGTACTCCCACCACACCATCCGAACCTTAACAACTAGAACCTGCAAGAGTCAATCAACCCAACCTAGCAATTCTCACTCTTTAGCAACAAAGCACATATAGAACATCACAAATAAAACCTCAACACATATAGTCATATCACCACATTCTTTCACAATAACATATCAACAATTAGAACTGATAATAATCAAATGAAGTGCAATTCATTGAAGTTCAATGTCATATAGGATTATGCATGTCTTTCCTAATAGTGAACACCCATTGTAACTTAGCTCGAGACTCATGGGGGGAATATTTGTCCATGCATCTATCACGATGTGCGACACGACCCTCAATATAATACAATCCATCACGATGTGGGACATATCCCTCAAATCATTGTATTCGTCACGGTGTGCGACGCGATCCTCAAAATGGTACATCCTCTTTGGTTCCTTATATTTCATAAAATCACATAATACCCATCATAATAGTGCCTTAGAACCAATGCAAAGTGGCATGTACAAATGCTGAATGAAAGGATAATATTCCAACATTAACAACCAATCCTAGTTAACCAAGGCACTTCATCAAAGTGAATTTACATAATCATCCAAATATCCAAGGCATAATTTGTATCACAAACCAACAAGATTCTTCTTTTACTTGAAGTTATCATCACAAGAATAGTTCATCATTCGACAATACACAAGACTTATGAAACCCTTCACCAATTCCCATTACTTCCAATCGCGCAATGGCATACAAAGTTCAATACACTTAACAAAGAGTCAAAGGTCCATTTACCTCAATAACACAATCAATCAACTTGGTACTTGAGCCTTTCCTCTCTGATGGGTCTTCAAATCAACACAATATAACCAAATATGAAATCAAAACCAAAAACACCCATATCAATGATTATGAAAAACCTAGGTCAAATTGGCCCAAACACCCTTTTATGAGAATTAGGGTTAAATTTGGAAATTTGTATAGATTCACGTTACCCAATGGTTTTGGAACTCAATAGTGAAAACCATATCAAACAATGAGTTAAAACCAATCTTAAATCACCATTTTCATAAACCTTAAGTTCTTATAAACACCTTCAAAGTTTAGAATAAAAAACAATGGTTAACCATACAAATCATGAAATAATTAGTCGGTAATAGGGACGGGGAGTTAATAATCGTCACCCAATCAAAGAATCTTATAAAATAACTTTGAAATCAACTCAATCGAGCTCCCAATGTTCAAAATAGTGAAATAGAGTTGAAACCCCGACTTTTGAAAAAAGAACACTGTTCAGGTAAAATTGCTTATTGCGATCGTGACCCAAAGCCTCGCGATTGCGATTAGTAACATGGGTCAACTCATTTAATTGACCATTGTGATCGTGAAACAAGCAACGTGATCGTGATGCTTAGGAAAAATATTGCTACTCAATCACGACAACAATCAGTGCGATCCCAATGCACAACAAATAAAGAGCTTAGCGATCACAAAGATTAGCCCCGCGAGCACAATGAACAACGTAACATGCATGAGACGACAACACCAGGAAATCACAAAACTTAACAAAACCACCAAATAGACCCTCGGGATTTGTTCAGAACCATGATTACACAAACCATGTATGCAACCCAACTAGATTTGATGTTTTATTCTCAATGGAACCATCATAACATGGATCCGAGGCTTCCTTGACCCGAAACCCATGAAAGTCGCAATAAACTAATTTTACACTCAAAAATATCAAACAACCCTCAGAACCTCTGAAAATTCAATCATGACCTCGCCTAGGCCTAAAATCATCCCGCAAATCTAATGGAACATTTGGAAATCCGATCCGAGAGTCTGAATTCTGAATATTGACCAGAGTTAACTCATAGTCTAAATACACCTTAAAGCTCCAACTCAAGGGTTCTAATAACTATCCAACTCTGATATAGAAAATGACCACACTCCTATACCAAATTCCGTACTCTAGAGCTGATGGAACTAAGAAATTCCATTCCGAGACTTGAAACTCCGGTTGTTATCAAAAGCCAATTTTAATAACTTTAAACCTCCAAACTCAGAAACTTCAAAAAAACCACTACTTTTCAATCAAATTTCAAAAGAATGATCAAGCATGATTAGGGGCAACTATCAGGATGGGTAAAATGGTAATTTTTTGAAAATTTCCAAAAATGACCTCTAGGGTCATTACATTATCAACACTTAAAAATAGTGTTCATCCTCGAACATAAAGTAAAAGAATGTACATGAAGCTTAAAAAAGTTGATGATATCTGGCATGTATGTTGGACTCCATCTCCCAAGTCGCCTCCCCTACCGAATAGTGCCTCCACTACACCTTCACTAAATCTATCTTCTCTATCCTTAGATTTCGAACCTACATATCCAAGATGTCTATAGGCTCCTCCTCGAATGATAAGTGTGGCCCCAAAACCATATAATCAAGTGAATCATATGTGACATATTTGGTACATACTTTTGAAGCATGGAAACATTAAAAACTCGATGTGCAGCTAACAAGTTAGGTGGCAAGGCTATGGGCCACCTCTCCAATCCACAACAAATTCTCAAAAGGGCCAATGAATCTATGGCTAAGCTCTTCTTCCCGAACCTTATCACACCCTTCATGGGTGATACATTGAGCCAAACATGGTCACCCAAAATTCAAATGCTCGAACCCACCTATCTACATAACTCTTATGTCAACTCTGCCTCAACAACCTACTCTGAATCAAACGAACCTACTCCATATCATATCTAAGAAAGTTTGTATCCAATTTATCTATCCCAACGACATCAAACCAATCAAATAGAGAGCTACACGTCCTACCATACAACGCCTCAAATAGAGCCATTTGAATGATGGAATGATAACTATTATTGTAAGAAAACTCCTCTTAGGGAAAAAATGATCCCAGCGAGTGCTGAATCATGTCCTCTAATATCTAAATTGTACGCTTAGAGTGTTCATCTCTCTAGGGTGAAAATTGGTAATTATGTATAAATGAGTACCCAAACCATGTTGTAAGGCCCTCCAAAAGTGAGAAGTAAAGAGAGAAGCTCGATTAGAGACAATAGAAATAGGCACCCCATGCAACCGAACTACAACTATCTTCTCTGCCGTGTACTTTACCTGAACTAGAATGAAATGGGCGGATTTGGTCAAACTATCAATAACCACCCAAATCAAATCATAACCACCCACAGTGGTAGGTAAACCCATTATGAAGTCCATGGTGATGCGCTCCCACTTTGATGTAGGAATGGGCATCCTCTAAGACACACCATCAGGCCGCTGATGCCCACACTTGACATGTTGGCAAGTTAAGCACCTCACCACAAGATAAACAATGTCCGTATTCATACTACACCACCAAAAATACATATTCAAATTGTGGTACTTCTTGGCCGCTCCCGAATGAATAGAGTATTTAGAGCAATGAGCCTCCTTCAAGATCAATCTGACCAACTCACACTTTGGGCAGATAAATCCTACCCCAATTCTCAACACTATATCAGAATCAAGTGTCGCTTCCTCATCTTCATTCCTCAACACCTTATCTCAAATAATTCACAACTTCTCATCATCAAAATGCCTCTCTCTAATATGCTCAATAAAAAAAGACTAGGCCTTAACAAAATAAATGACACCACCATCCTATAAGATCTACAATGGGACAATACTGTTGTCTAACTTTTAATTATCCCTAGCCAGCGGTCTATCCTCAACTTGAATTGAGGTAAAACTCTCATGCTAGAAGTCTTCCTAATTAATGTATCTTCTACCACATTGACCTTCCCTGGGTGATATAGAATAGTCATGTCATAGTCCTTCGACAACTCAAACCATCTATGCTGCCTCAAGTTCAGATCCCTTTGACTGAAGATATACTTCAGACTCCTATGATTGGTGAAGACCTCTCAATGCACACCATACAAGTAGTGATGCCATGACTTTAGCACAAAGACCACAACCGCCAACTCTAAATCATGAGTATGGTAGTTCTTCTCATGGGTATTTAACTGTCTAGAAGCATAACCAATCACCTCCCCCTTCTACATGAACACACCATCTAAGCTGACTCCTGAGGCATTAAAATACACGGTAAAACCCACACCCTCCTCAGGTAGATTCAAATCAAGAGCCAAAGTCAACAAAGTCTTGAGCTTTTGAAAGGTTTCCTCACACTCATCCAAACACTGGAAACCCATACTCTGTCGAGTCAACCTAGTCAATGGGGTCGTAATAGTAGAGATTCCCTTCATAAGCCATCTGTAGTAGCCTCCTAACCCCACCAAACTAAGAATCTCCATAGGAGAAGTAGGCCTTATCCAACCCTAACTGCCTCAATCTTGGCTGAGTCCACCCTAATAACCTCTTTAGACACCACATATCCCAAAAATGCCACTGAATCAAGCCAGAAATCACACTTTAAGAATTTTGCATACATCTTTTTCTCCCTCAACCTATGAAACACTATCTTCAAGTGGTGAACATTTTCTTTAGTCCCGGAGTACACTAAAATTTCATTAATGAATACAATCAGAAAGAAATCTAAATACGGTTGAAACACATTGTTCATAAACTCTATGAACCCTACATGGGCATTATTCAACTAAAAGGAAATCACCAAGAACTCTTAATGGTCATACATGGTCAAAAAAGTTGTCTTAGGGACATCCGATTCCTAATCCTCAACTGATGATAAGTAGACCTTAAATCTATCTTAGAGAACAATGCTGCCCCCTGAAGTTGATCAAACAAATCATAATGCGTAGAAGAGGATATCGTTCTTCACAGTCACCTTGTTCAACTGCATATAGTCAATACACATCCTCATAGCCCCATCTTTCTTCTTCACAAACAAGACCGGTGCACCACAAGTCAATATACTATGGAGAATAAAACCCTTACTTAGCAGGTTCTGCAACTATATGAATAGTAATGGGTTTAGTGCATGTCTTAAAATCAATATCAAAGTCAATGCTTTTATCGGGGGAACACCTAGAAGATCAATAGGGAGTATATCTGCAAAATCCTATACCATGAAAATGGACTCCATGGGAGGTAAATACTAGTGTCCTGGATGAAAGCTAAGTAAGACAAACACCCTCATCTACTAATCTCTGGGAATAGAGAAAGGAAATAACCTTCCTAGGGTAAGAACCACTACTACCCTTCCACTTAACCCTGGAACACAAGGCATCACTAAGGTTACAGTCTTAGCATTACAATCAAGAATATCATTATTAGGGGATATAAAATCCACACCCAAGATGGCATCAAAGTCCACCATCCCCAGAATAATCAGGTCTACCTAGGTGTCATACCCCACAAAAGTGATAAGACAAAATTGATAAACTTGATCCACAACTAAGGGCTCACCCATGGGTGTAGAAACACAAATAGGCATGGTCATACGCTCACACATCAAATCAAACCCAACAACAAAATGGGCAGACATATAATAGAAAATAGATCCTAGATCAAACAATATAAATACAAGTCATTGGTAGATGTGTATGATATTTGTAATAATTGCATTTGAAGACTAAGCCATAAGTCTCTTCAGAAATGCATAACATTGGCTCCCTCTACCGTCTCTAACCTGAGCGGTACCTCTACCTCTGCCTAGATAAGCCACACCTTCGCTAGCACCCCTACCAGGAGTACATCTACTGCTACCAGTCTTAGCTCTACCTCGGCCACTAGCCTGAGGTGCTAGTGACCTAGTCAGAATGGAAGAACTAGGATATAGTCCTCTCCGACCATCCTGCAAAGGGAATTATCATATCATATGATCAAGATCTCCATAACGGAAGAACAATCTCTGACCATGGGACTATTGTGACGATCCCGAGGAACCACTATAACTGCCTCATCTTACAAACCACTATTGTGAACTATGAGAACCATGGCCTGAACTGGAGAACCCATAAGATAGCTGACCACCCTCAGATCTCAGCATAACATCTTGAACAGGTCCTTGACGCTGAAAAAAACTACTCCCACTAATGGATCCCCTGTCTCTAGAATACTGACCTGAAGTGTGAGCCTTATTAGGGTTCCTCGAACTCCTCTCGCTCGATCAACTATGCCTCCTTGATGGCACCCATAATGGACTTAAAGGAATCCTCCTTGTGGGCTGATCTAAAAGAGGCCATACAGACTGAATAAGATAACCCTTTCATAAAAATATGGGTCCTCTCAGCCTCATTATAAAGAATGGCCAAGGCATGTCTTGAATAATGGTAGATATGAGTCTCATGCAATATATAGGATGTCCTGCCTCAAATGCTTGAACCTTAACCGTCTCTCCCCCTTACATTTTCAGGGATGAAATGGTCATAAAAGACCGAGTAAATACCTTCTAGGTCACTGGCGGAGATATCACCAACAAAGACCTCAAATAGACTCTCCACTACCCTTTTTCTGGCCCAAGCATCTTGAGTGTAAAGAACGAACTCCGTGAGACTCCGCCAACCTAATAGTCTCTAACAACTCTCTATATCTAGTCAGAAACTCATGTACATCCTTTCTCTTTCCACCTTGACATTGAACTGGATCCATCTTTCTAAGCTTCGCTTATCAGCACTGCTCATCCGCATTTTACATAATCAAAGGTGCACCCTGGACCCCAAATCTCGGTGCAGAATCTCCATCAACCATAAGACTAACTGGTGGCTGACCCACGGGACCCTGAACAACTAGAGCTTGTCGTTGATATGGGGTCTTACCCCTGCTTGCTCTGCGATCCTGATACGTCAATACTTACACTTCAATTAAGAAGAATAAATAGTCGAAGTCAATTATAGAACTCAACTAAAGTTGAGGCCGATCCCACAGGAAATTTACAACAGGAATAAACTTACTGACACTTATATTCAGTTGTGGTTAATATTTCCAAAATGAGTAAATTACGAAAAGTAAATATTGGGTTATTTGAGTTCAAGTAACCAATTTTAGTTAAGATTAACACTAAACAAGAGAAAAGAATATTTCCAAGATATAATAGTTGATTTAGTGAGACTAGGATTGTGTTCCCCATGACCTTTAAATCTAACTCAAATTCTATTTGGATACCGATATGTTATTAATCTTATATGCTCCTAGTGAGTAAGATACATCTAAATGCTTTTCAGCCCTATTGGATGACTTTCACTCTTCTCCTCTCGGTCTTAGAGTGTTTTGAAGTTTACCCTTGTGTACTTGGTAAGAAGATTATTCTCTCTGGAGCTCTAATATTTAAAACAAGTGAATGGAATTTGCTTCTAGATTTTCCTACTTATCACTTATCTCTCGAACAAGCAATAAATATAGGTATGTTCCAATGCATGTACTCATTAAAAGGTAGTCATTACAAATATAGAAACAACATATGCAATTAACAATCAAGCGTTACTCATAATTGAATCCGCAATTGTGTTTAGTCATGGTTCTCACAACCTTAGTTGTGGTGTTTAGCCGCTCATTATTCCAAGAAAACTAATAGTAGAGATTATTGAAAGCATAATATAATAGACTTACAATAATAGAAACCAAAAACTTCTTCATTATCAACACTAAATCAAGAACACAAAGTTTTGATCCCAAGTAATCGACCAAGAAATGTGTTAAAAAAGGAAACTCTCATTTTCTGTTTGCTCAGAATGTCTCAATGTCTTGATAAAAATTAAAAAATAAAACCTAGGGAATAAAAAAAAGTGTTTGAAAAAAGTCCTAATCGAAGTAGGACATATGCTGTCGACTAGCTCCACGGGCAGGTTAACGGCTCGTCTAAGGTCAGACGGCTCGTCAACCCCTCCATAGTATCACACTTTAGACACTGTGGTGTCTTTCTTCACTGCAGTTATTTACGAGCAACTAGACAACTCATCTTAAGAACCATGACCCGTCTAGTGCTCCGTGGACTTGAGGCTTCACTTAGGTAGCTTCTTTCTTCACTACCACTTTCCACGAGCCATAAGATAGCTCGTCTAGGGCCTCGTGTGGTTAAAATTATACTTTATTCTTTCCGAATCACTCCCATGAGCATCTTCATGAATCATGCATGATGAGTCCAAGATTTGGACTCATTTAAGGCTTTATTCATAATGATTTAATGTCCTCAAATGCTTATTTTGTGCCAATAACTGATGTAAAACCTTTGATTTCCAGGTATTTGGATTGCGGAACAAAGCAAGGACACTAATTTGTAAAAAAGGAACAAAGCGAGCTAAAAGAATGAAGAAAAGTATGCCTGGTGATCGCCAAGTCTACTTGGCAAGTCGCCGAACGACCTTTTGACTGCCTAAAGTTCCAGTGTGCCAAGCCCTGAAGTAGAAAATCAAGTTGGCGAGAGAAAAGTGCAATCGGCAGATCGTCGAGTGGTTCCATAATGTAGTGTTCGATCACCCAAAATTACAGACCTGGAAGATGCTAAAGGCCAAGGCAAAAAGGCGATGGAATTGACCAATGGGCAGATCACCGAGTTGATCGGCAAGCCCGACTTACTGCACCGAATGGCCCTTCACAACATATTTTTGGCGACTATAAATACGTTTTTGAACATTTAGTTTAGGAGCTTTTTATCAATTAGTAAGTATCATACTTCCAATATATTGAATTCTAAGTATTGAGACAAGTTTTCCTTAGCTTTGAAGAATTGAAGTTTTTCACTTTTGAGAAATCGAAAGTTGGTCTTTGAGATTCTTCAATTTGGACATTTGTAAAGACGAAATCAATCTTACCAAGTTGATGGAAACTCAATTTGGTAACAGTTTTTATCTTTTTATAATGTCTAGCTAAAACCTCAATTCTTGGGGTGTGATTATGTGATTATGGGCTGATTTAGTTTATGGGTATTGCTAATTGTTAGTTTAAATGCTGTTTAGAAGTGATTTCAATCAGTAATTGTGGTTTAATTTAAAGAATTTTAGTTGCAAATGCAGTTCTACCTTTGTATTTTTGGCTTGCTCGATAGAGAGGTTTTAAAAACCAAGATTATTGATTGATGGTCTGTGGGTATTGGGTTGTCATGGGTGCAGCTCGAGAGAGTGAATCCTAAACCCTTTTACACACATTCAGCTCGAGAGAGTGAATGGACTAAGGCGTAGGCTATTCTTATTTTGCATACTTGTCGATGTTTGAGAGAAATCGATTTGATTCGGGGTAAATTATTCTACAGAAATTTTACCTCCTCTATAGTGTAGCTTATTCACTAATATTCAGCTATTTCCTAACAGTTGCAATTACCCATTTATCTACATTAGCCTATAATCAAATCACATCCCAAGAACCCACCTCATTATTGTTATTCCGTATTATTTGCTATTGTTTAGTTGATAACTAAAACCAAAACCCCTTTATTTGACATTCGTGTCACCCCCTTATTTGAATTGTGTTTTTATTCGTAAATGTTTATTTCTATGACTTACTTGATCATATTCATACTTTCCTATTGAATCTTAAACACATACCACTCACTGTGGGATTCAACCCCAACTCATTTAGTTGGGTGATATACTGAGTAGTGATCGTTGACACTTAGAATTGGATGAAGTGTCCTTGAAACGTTAAATCAAAATGGCACTACTGCCGGGGAGTGGTGTTGGTTAAGATTCTTTGGTTAAGTTGAATTTTGTTCTTTTTAGTCATAGTTGAATCTATTTACTTTCAGTTTTTGTTTTCATGTTGCTTGTTTAGAACATAATAAAGGAGTATGTCTTGTAGAAACAGTGACCCAATGGACCTCCCTCCTTTGAGATTGATGATTCTCAGGGATGACATCCTAACTTTTAATCAAATAGAGGGTGAGACTATTTATGAGTTGTGGTCAAGATTTAAGGAATTATTGCAGCAGTGCCCAACTTATGGAATTCCAGATAAGATGCTATTGGAATGCTTCTATAGAGGTCTTGGTCCTGAGAATATAGGAGTGGCTGACCAAATTTCTCTAGGTGGTCTCACACGACTGCCCTATGCAATAGCATCCCCACTCCTTGATCACATAGCCATGACCAACAAGGAGACTGAGAAGGACTAGATTTTGGCCATACTATTAACTCAGCTGGATCTCTTGGCCGAAAAGATTATAGAATTGGAAGTATCGTACCAAAAGAAAGATAGGTACATTCCCCCTCATGAGCGTAAACAGTCCAAGAAGTACGAGGGTGGACAAGTAGAAGAGATTCTCTCACTCATTCTCCACAAAGTCGAAGAACACGACATAGTGTTGAATGAGATAAAAGAAAATGTCTCACTACTAAATCAGATGACTGCTTCCCATTCCATATCTATTCTGCTGCTAGAGACCCAAATGGGTCATGTGTTATCTAATCTCCACCCCAAGAGTGAAGTCTGAGTGGGGACTTGCGTCGTTCCACGACGTTAACTAAGGCGCTTCTTGGGAGGTAACCCAAGTTTTTAGTGCTTTCTTTTTGTTTTTGAAATAATCTTGTGTTGATTTTGCAGGTGGAAGAGTATAATATGTTTGAAAAGTGGTGATTTGTGAGCAAAATGCTTAGTCGGTGACTCACCAAAGAGGTCAGCGTGCCCGACTTGGACCGCCGTTGGACTCAAGAAATTCTGAGGTTGGAGTCTGTAAAACTCAACGGGCTCAGGAGCAAATCGGCGTGTCAACGAACGGGTCGGCGATCACAACTTTGTCCACAGTTTGGACCCCCACATTAACTGGAGGTCCTTTAAAACTCAGCGGGGTAAGTGCCCACTCGGCGTGTCGTCGAGTGGGTCGGTGAGCAAGACTAATGTCGTTGAAAGGGCGAGAACTAGATGATTTTAAAGGCCAAAGGTTCAAAAGTTCAAACTCTTTCACATTCCCTTACTTTTTAAATTCCCAAAATCACACCCGCACTATATTTTTTCGTATTTTTGTGTTATACTACTTTTTCATCGTTAATTATGTGTTTGGAGTTGTATATCTTTGCCACCTAGCATTTCAACTTATTCAGCTTTAAAGGTTGGTTTTTCCAAACCTCAAACTCGTAATTAGCGATTTTACTCATTTGTAATTGTTTTTATCTTAGCGATATGTGCTGGGCCTCTATGATCTGTAAATGTGTGCTTATTTGCCTGTTTTGAATTCGTAGTCATGCATATATTGCCTAATTGTTGATTTCTAGAAATTTTGGTGCGTAAAATTGATCAAAATATTGTTGGGTTGTGCTAAAATGTTGTTGGGTCTAGTCGGGTGAAGTCTGAGTAACCCATATTTGTGCCAAATGACGTGCTTTGCCCAATGATGGAGTGGTTGACGTCATTCTTAAGGGCTAAAGTCATCAAATTACAAAATCTGACCAATTGGGAGAAGTCTGAGTATCCCGGGGGGATGGGTAGTATGGGTCTGAGTCTAATTGAACTAGTGTTTGTTTTGATTTTGTTTTCGGGGGCTGCAAGGTTGATTTTGGAAGTCGGGGTTGAAAGTAGGCAAGTTGGGCAGTTTGGCGAGCTGGGTCGAGCTCGCTGAACCACTCGGCGGTTCACCGAATCCCCCTTGATCGCCTTTAATTTCACGCATTTGTTAAGTTTTGGGTCTGTAACTTTCAGGGAGAAGCCTGAGTTCGCTGAAGTCACTCGGCGACTTGCCGAAAGTCTTCTTTGATCGCCCTTTCTGTGCCCCTAACCCGTAAAATACACTGTAACTTTCGGTGGGCTTGTCTGTGCTCGCCGAAAGGCCCCTCGCATTGCCAACATGCAAATTTTCCTCATAATTTTTGAGCCAATCCTTTCAGCGAGCCCGATTTGGCTCGCCAAAGTGATTCAGCGACTCACTGATCGATTCGGCGAGTCTGTCTGCAATATATCTTCTGTGATTTTTCTTGAAAAAGTTTCTAATTTTTTATGATGTTTTGCAGAAATGGCTAGAACAAACTTAGACATGCCGCCTCGTAAAAGAGCACATGGCATAGAAATAAATGAAGGGACAACCAATCCCCCTATAAAGGGAAAGAAGACACCTCCAAAGAGAGGCAAGGGCAAGCGCAAGAGCCCCGTATCTGAGACCCCAGATTACAACTCCGACAGGGAAAAAAAGTTCGTTGACTTCCAGGTTGAACTCTCCGAGCCAGATGATGACCAACTCCTACAGTCTAGGCGAGCAAAGGTTCGTGCTATGTCTCGCCCAGACTCATCTAGAGTTACAACAACCACTCCTCCTGCAGCAGATACAGTGCCAGCTCTGACACCGACTGTGATCCCAGTGCCACCAGTGGTTCATCCTCCTCAACTACTTAACAGATTGAAAGTCGATGGGTTGCGGATAATTCTAGAAGATAAGCTACTATCCACAGAGGGCCTAGAGGGAAAATACTCCTGTGTGAGAGAGATACTCCAGTGACACAGATTCCATATCTTCACCAGGACTCGAGGCCCATATATTCCCACCTGGGTCCGTGAGTTCTACTTTGCTTATGTTGATCTGGTTCCTCAGAGGAAGAAGAAGGACAGTGCCTTCAGACCAGTGAAGTCGGTTATGGTCTGAGGTAAAGAAGTTGGGTGTTGCAGCGATCTCATAAACGCTGTCCTTGAGAGAGACACAGGGTTCGAGCATGACTATGAGGTTCTGGCGACAACTCAGTCCCTGGATGACCTAAAGGGCTGGCTTGCCCCGTTATTTCTGACACCACCCTGAGGTTGATTGTGGTGGGAGTTCAGATAGAGAAGAAGGACTTGAATGTAGCTGCACAGTACTGGTTCAGATTCATCAGCAGCTCCATCATGCCTTCACCGAATGAGTCCATTCTCCGCCATGTAAAGACATTCTGTCTAGGGTCGATCATAGCAAAGAAGTGGCTCAACTTGGAATTTATTATTGAGCAAGAGATGACCATGAGGGCCAAACAACATCAGACATCCCTTCCTTTCCCGGTCTTGATCACATAATTGTGCCGGTGTGCTGGAGTTCCTTGTGATGAGATGAGAGATATTGAGGTCACTCCCACATACTCCACAAACATTGGATGTATAGAGGCTGAGTACATGTGGGAGGAGGCATACATGAGGAGACCAGCTCCGATGGATACATCTGCGGAGGTAGGCATTGATTCTATACCTGCAGAGGCATCTTTGCCTACTCCGGCCTCCAGGCCTTCAGGTACTTCCACTTCCTCCCAGACTCCTGGTACTTCTACTACTTCCCAGCCGACCACGATCACTCAAGCCATACTCCTGAAGGTGGGACACTTAGCCCATTCTACGGATGTGAGGTCTACTCGATTAGAGGATGCGGTACCATGGATGATCGAGAGTGCCATCCTAGCTGCACTGACACCTCTACGAGCATCTATTGACACTCTCACAGTGAGAGTCGAGACTTGTGAGAGTAGACAAAGGGAAACTTAAGAGATTATGGCTTTGAGAGCCGAGGTTGCATACCTGAGGAAGGACGTAGACTATCTAAAGTCTACAAACTTCACCACTTTATTTGAGGCAGCTGAGACAGAGGATGCCCCAGCTACTTCTGAGATTCCTCCGACTACTACTGGAGATGTACAAATGAATGTGGCAGGTGATGCATCAGAGGCGGAGACAGATGAGGAACAACTTGGAGAGCGAGATGTTGTTGTGTCTGATGATCTCACTGATATTGAGGATGCGATGTTTGAGACTGCCGCTAGACCTCCTTGGGAGACACCACCATGGTTGGGTCCAGTGGAGATGAAACTGCTGATGTGACTCCGGGCACTGATGCCCCGACTGATGGAGAGACTGTGTAGACAAAACTTTTCTTTACCTCCCTCTCTGTCCTTTTTATTCATTTTTTGGATATCTTATTGAATTTTAGGACAAATTGTTTTTTATTTGTGGTAGGGCGAGGTAGTTCCATACCTACCTCTTGTGATTGTTACTTTTGTTTATATATTGGGTTTTGTGCTATAAATTGTGTTTTAGCACTGTTTTGTGGATGTTTGAGCTTGGGGCTCCTTGTGCAAATTGCAAATGTTTTTTTGGACCCTTCTAAAAAAAAATCCACCTCTTGATTGTGTTTGAATTTGGCAGTTCTTGTGTAAATTTGAGTATCGGTCATGAATAATACCGATGACTTGAAGAATAGTGCTCTCAATTGAAAAAAAATGAATGTGTGGCTATGATGAGGCTAAATGAAGTTGCATAGGCAATATGTAACTTTTTGCATCTCGTTGTGACTAGTCGATTATCGAATTGAGTCTCTTGTGATGAACATTGCACACTAGCGAATCTGTGGAGTCTTGTTTGATATTGGTGCCAATGCCTTGTGTGATGAGCTTACCGTGAACCTTGTGTGATGAGCTTATCGTGAACCTTGTGTGATGACACCTAGAATTTTCCCCGTTGGTCCGGTTGACTAAGTGATGCAAACTCTTGAAATGATCTTAGGCAACAATTTTAAAGAGTGAAACAATTTGACATTATAGCTCTTTTGTGGCCTACCTTGTGAGTGTGTGAACTTTGCTTGAACACCTTCTGAGCCTTAGCCTTTTCTTGGAAGAAACTTGATGCAAATGAGTCCGCTCTTTATCCCTTCACCCATAATCCTCATGAAGTGTGGTTTGTTTGAATAGCCAACTTAGGCCAAAAGCCTAAGTTGGGGGTGTGGTGAAAGGAGAAGGTAAATCAAGAAAAGAAACTCCAATTTTTATCCATTATTTTGAGAAAGATGGAACCCCTCCATACAAAAAAAAAAGAAAAAGAAAAGAAGAATAAAAAAAGAGAGAAAAAGAACGAAAAAGTTTTGAAATAAAGTTGTGAAAGTACAAAAGAAAATGAGGTGTTCGGTAGTCCATGAGAATTGAATAATGGGGTAAATTTTGAGCATGAATGAGAATGATGAAGCAAAGGAAGGGAAGTGATGTTCATACCTATGGCTGGCAACGGAACCGGAACCGGAACCGGGACGACTGGTCCGGAACGGAACCAGTCACCACGGACCGGAATCGTACCGGAACCGGGACGGACCGGAACCGGTAATTCCGAAAAAAATATAAGATACCCGTCCCGGACTGGTAACGGACCGGTACCGGACCGGACCGGAAACCGGGTCCCAACGGACATATTTAAAAAAAAAAAAAAAAAAAAAAAATTAAAACTTTTATAATTTTAAAGTTAAAAATTTATAATTTTAAAGTTTTAAATACAAACTTTCAAACTTTTGTATT
>JAJOOS010026466.1:0-30410 GCA_029582725.1 Solanum chiquidenum
GGAACCAATTTTGGAGGGAAAAATGAAAAGTCATTGCAAAAGTGCAAATGAAAGGTCATTTTTACCATATTGGTAGAAGAAAGGAAATTGTTGTCCTTATATTAGGAAACACTTCCTTTAGTTCTTAAAGGGTTAAGAAGAAGGTACCCATCGCGCCGTCGTCGTCTCTCGCTCGACCTCGACTTTGGATTTGGATTTGGCAAATGATTGATTGATAATATTTTTGGACAAAATTTATTTAATCAATCTTGTTAATTTATTTCTTTTCTCTTATAAATTAATTCAGAATGTTAGTTAAATAATAGAATTACTTTGGCGCAATGGAATTTATTTGAAATTCACGTGTAACGGTAATCCTTCCGAAAAGTCGTTACTTTTCCCAAACGGTAATACTTCCGAAAAGTCGTTAGTTTTTCCAAAAGACACTATGTTCTGGGAAAAACGGGTCTGAACAGACGTGTTCCTTGCTACAACTGGCTATAAATAAGAGGTCCTTTTCGTTTTTTAAAACACTAAAAAAATTTCCTCTCTGCATACATTTTCTTACATAAACATAATTGTCGATCGACTGAGTTTGTGTGTGCTCTTGTTGTTGTTCTTGCATTTGCTAAAGTTATTGAAGTTTGAGGTACCGCTACTTCTTTAACAGGTTAATTCGTTTTATCTTGGGAGGAATTAATCTGTAACCTCGGGTACAGTGGGGGATTAAATTTCTTAAGGAAACACAGTGGTTTCTGTGGACTCGGATTAAAAAATATTCTGTCTATTTCATCTATTTCTGTTTCTGTATTTTTTGACTAACCTGAATACAGGAGATAACAGTTAGGATGTCTTCCTCAATATTGAAGAAAAATTTGATCCGTCCATATTATCATGGATAAAAATAATAATTAAGAAATAGATAAATGGGTATTAATAATATGAATATAGATTTTAGTAGATAATATGGATAATATCTATATTTGATCTATTTTTAAATGGTCAATGATCCAATCTATATTTTGCGGGTCGGGTTGAATAGTTTTTTAAAAAAATAATAATTTTGCCAACCCTTATAATGGGTATATTTTGATAAGATTAAAAAATTATATGTAAATTTATTATATTACTAATGCATAAATAAAACTTTATATTGATATCAATAAGATCGGAAATCTATATATGAAGTCCTGCTGTGTATGGGGTGAAATTTAAAGTAAACATCATGCATACTTGAACCAAAGTAGATGATATTATGGCATATTAAAGAGAATCTTTAAGCTAGTTAGCCCAACAAATCGATATCAAATATATATAATAATTCAATCAGACAAGTATGAAGATAACAAAATGATGTATGTGGCTCGATTTGTGAAGCAAAAGCTTATAAGAAGAAGCTAGCTTTAGCTTTATTAATGCTCGATTATATAAAGAAATGGTGCACAATCGATTTCAAAAATTGACTAAGGGATCGTGATAATTAGCTATTTAGAACATAAGTTGAGGGGGAGACTCGTGGATTGTGATAATAGACCGGGTAAAATTTAGTTTGAGGAAAATATTGTGTAGTGTGCGAACAAAATCCACATTGAAAAATTGAGAAACTACATATAAGGTATAGATGATACTTTTAGGGGTTGATTAATATGAGGATGAAACAGACAAATTAATCATTAATTAGTATATCTTATATGATTAGTTACTCCACAACATACAGCGGATAACTTATCCTATAATTTTTATAGTGCAAAATAGTGGGCTAAACAATTTCGAAATTAACTAAGAATCCTAACAAAATACAACATAAAATAATCTTAAGTTCTATCTCGTGATTATTCCCTTATTCATCATACCAAATAACCCCTTAATGATATGAGCATTTGAGGAAAATAGTACGAATTTGACCTAAAACTGACAAATATTACATAATATTAAAAGGCTAAGAGAGTATTATCTCCATCTCAATTTATATGATGTTGTTTGACTTGATACGAAATTTAAAAAAGAAAAAAAGTCTTTTAAAATTTATGATTTAAAAAAATCATAAATTTTTGTGCGTGACTATGGATTATCTCGTTAAGGATGAAATGAACATTTTAAAGATAAATTATTGTTATTAAATATTGAAACATGTCATTCTATTTTAAATAGACATAAATAAAAAAATGCCAAATTGAGACATAGTATGTGTTATGTATTTACTATACACAATTATTTTAAAAAAATTACATTAAATAACTATACTAAGGATTTTATAGAAAATCTTCCCATCTCTCAAACTCACACTCATCTCTTCCCTTCCCCATCTCTTGCTCGCCTCTCTCCCATTCTCATCACCTCTCTATCTATCTTTCACCTGAATTGAAATTCAATAAGCAACAAAGGGCTTAAGGTTTCAGATGAGATATTATTGATACAAATCAGACGAGGGATTTGTATCAGGTGAGAGATGACGGAAACTTTGATCTCTTCTTCCTCTTATCTCCTCTTCAATTTCCTACTCAGACTCTCAATATGCCTAAACTAGAGAGAAATACAATCACATTTTGAAAAAATATACAATACATGACACATGTATAAAAAGGACAAAATACAGTTGAATACATTGATATTAATTTATAGCCTGTTGCATATATACTCAAACACGTTGGTACATAGTGAATACATAAGGAACATACACTTCATACAATTATATTCATTTATACAACTTAATATAATTATATTCGTTGATATAAATCAATTACATTAATTTTATTCGTGATATAATAAGATACAATAAATATAATCATGTATTCTTCGTCTCTCTCCTCTCTTTTCCAATCTCAATCACCCCTCTCATTCTTCTAACATATAATTAGAAATCATAGTTAAATAACCTATTGCTATAAATTTCTAATTAATCTCAAATCATATTCATATTTAAAAGTTCTTCTAAAATTATTACAATTTAAAAAATATATATTTATTAACTTCAACTTATATTCACTCATAAAATAACAGCTTAACTACTCATTTGACGCTCTTAAAATAGCCACCATATATAACTATATATAATAAAATATGAATAAACATCCAAAAACCATAGAGAAGAAGTCTTTGAGAAAAGGGTCAAAGTCTTCTTCTGAAACTTCTTCATCTTTCTATGTGCCTCTTATTGTTAAGGACTATTCTTGATTTTTTCTTAGAGGTAATTTTCTCACAATGGATTTCTCGTGCTTTCAGATATGACATGATTTGAGCTTTTGTTTGAAGTTTTTGGAGTAAAATTGATTGTTTTTAACGAATTTGAGGTAATGGGTTTCTGGATAATCTGTAAAGTTATTAACTTTTTCTATTGTATATCTTTTGTGGGTATTTGTATTTATGTGTGATTTGAGCCTTTGCTTGAAGTTTTAGAAGTAAAATCGATTGTTTTTGGAGTAAATTTGATTGTTTTTAACGACTCTGATGTAATGGGTTTCTGGGTGATCTGTAAAGTTATTAACTTTACTATTGTATAGCTTTTGTGGGTTTTTATATTTATGTGTGATTTGAGCTTTTGGTTGAAGTTTTGGGAGTAATTGTGATTGTTTTAACGAGTTTGCTGTAATGGGTTTCTAGGTAATCTGTAAAGTTATTAACTTTTCTCATTTTCTTGCACTTTCTAGTTAATTGTGTTTGCTGATTTTCTGCGTTTTGTGTGTGATTTGAGCTTTTGATTGAAGTTTTGGGAGTAATGGTGATTGTTTTAACGACTTTGATGTGATGGATTTCTGGGTAATCTGTAAAGTTATTAACTTTTCTATTGTATATCTTTTGTGGGTTTTTGTATTTATGTGTGATTTGAGCTTTTGCTTGAAGTTTTAGAAGTAAATTTGATTGTTTTTGGATTAAATTTGATTGTTTTTAACGACTGATATAATGGGTTTCTGGGTAATCTGTAAAGTTATTAACTTTTCTCATTTTCTTGCACTTTCTAGTTAATTGTGAGTGCAAGCTTTTTAAGTTGTGTGTGTGTTTTGATCTTTTCATTGAAGTTTTGGGAGTAATGATTATTGTTTTAATGTCTTTGATGTTATGGGTTTCTGGTTAATCCATCAAGTTGTTTTCTCATTTTCTTGTTTCTAGTTTTGACAGGGAAATTTTGTTTGCAAATTTCTGAGTTTTGTGTGTGATTTGAGGTTTTTCTGGAAGTTTAGGAGTAATGATTATTGTTTTAACTACTTCGATGTAATGGGTTTCTGGGTAATCTGTGAAGTGATGGACTTCTCTCATCTTCTTGCACTTCCTAATTTTGACTGTGATTAGTTGTAAAAAGACGGAAATTGGGTTTTGCAAATATCTGAGCTTTAGTGTGAAAAAAACTTTTTTTTTTAGCATTTGTTTGAGAAATGTAAATCTTGGTTTTCTTTTAAGGCAAGTTATTTGAGTTTGTCTTAAAGTTTTGTGAGTAATAATGATTGTTTTAATGACTTTGATGTAAATGGTTTCTGGATAATCTATTAAGTAATTAAGGTTTCTCAACTTCTTACACTTTCTGATTTTGACTAGGGGGAAGTTGGGTTTTCGAAATTCCCGAGGTTTAGTGTAAAAAAAACTGTTTTTAGCATTTCTTTGAGCAATAAAAAATCTGGTTTTCTTTAAAGACAAGTTATTTGAGCTTTTTCTTGAAGTTTTGGGAGTAATAATGATTGTTTTAACGGCTTTGACGTAAATGGTTTCTGGATTGTCTGTAAAGTGATTAACTTTTCTCATCTTCTTGCACTTACTGATTAATGCTTGTAAACTCAAGGGAAATTTGGTTTTGGAAATTTCTTGAGTATTAGTGTGAAAAGACTGCTTTTTTAGCATTTGTATGAGAATTGGAAAATCTTGGTTTTCTTTGAAGACAAGTTATTTGAGCTTGTTCTTGAAGTTTTGGGAGTAATAATGGTTGTTTTAATGACTTTGATGTAATGGGTTTCTAGGTATTCTGACAAGTGATTAACTTTTCTTATCTTCTTATGCTTTCTAATTTTGACTGTGATTGGTTGTAAACGCAGGCAAATTGGGAATTTCTGAGTTTTAGAGGGTGAAATGGCTATCTTTTGAATTCAAGCTGATTACATTTGTTTGAGCACTTGTGGAAACTCATGATGGGCCACAATCTCTTTTAGCAATTCTCTAGCAAATTTGTGTGTTTTGAAAGCGATCCAGAGCTGGGACTTGAATGGAAATGTGTATTCGCAAAGAATTTGTATGATCAGGTGGGAGCTGCTTCACTTGAATTTATCGAAGGAAATCAAGGTGATGACACTTTTGGCTGGTTGTATGCGTATGTTGGGAATCTGATAAGTTGATCTTCCCTGTCAGCAAGGATTTGTCACTTGTAGTTGAGCTTCGCCTTGTGAGTTTCATTTCAAGGGGTTGTGATTTGGATTTGTACTTACCATGGATGAAGCTCCTTGCAGCGTCAATGCACTGCCTCCGTTTATTGCTAAGATATATGAAATGGTGGATGATCCCTCCACTGATCCAATTGTCTCATGGAGTTTAAATAATAAAAGTTTTATTGTTCGTAATCCTCCTGATTTTGCAAGAGATTTGTTGCCCAGATACTTTAAGCACAATAATTTTTCCAGCTTTATCCGACAGCTAAACACTTACGTAAGAAATTCGTTTTACTTATTCATTTGCAGTGATATTATTTTTAAATTGAGTTTCAATCTTTTACTGTTTTTGTTCTTATTCTCATGTCGTTTGCTCTTTTGTCAAACCAGGGATTCAAGAAAATAGATCCCGAACAATGGGAATTTGCAAATGAGGATTTTCTTAGAGGTCTGCCACACCTTTTGAAGAATATTTATAGACGGAAACCAGTTCACAGTCATTCTGTACAGAATATTCATAGCCTTTCATCATCTGCATTGACCGAATCGGAAAGACAAGGGTATAAGGAAGATATTGAAAAGTTGAAGCATGAGAACGAATCACTTCATTTAGTCCTACACAGACATAAACAGGATCATCAAGGACTTGAAATGCAAATGCAGGTCCTTAACCAACGTGTCCAACAAGTGAAAGACCGACAAAAGAACGTGCTGTCTACTTTAGCTCGAACCATAAATAAACCAGGATTAGCTTTGAGTCTCATGCCACAACTAGAAATGAATGAAAGGAAGAGAAGGTTGCCAGGAAACAGTTTTCTTTACAATGAAACAGGCCTTGAAGATAATCAAGCGAGTTCTTCTGAAAATTCGACTAGGGAAAATATGGACCCATCTTCTCTTTTAACTCTCAACAAGGAAGTGCTAGATCAGTTGGAATCTTCTTTGACCTTTTGGGAGTATACACTGCGTGACATTGATCAAGCTAGAATGAGACGGAGCTCTTCAATAGACTTGGATGAATCTATCAGTTGTGCCGATAGCCCTGCTATATCTTACCCACAACTAACTGTTGATGTTGGATCTAAGGTTTCTGATATTGACATGAACTCTGAGCCTAATGGAAACACTACTCCTGATGTTACTCCCCCAGAAAACCGTGTAGAGACTGCTAGTAATAATGTGCCAACAGGAGTAAATGATGTATTCTGGGAACAATTCCTTACTGAGAACCCTGGTTCTACTGATGTAAAGCCGGAAAGGGAAGATATGGAGAGCAAAATAAGTGAATCCAAGACAGTTGAGGATGGGAAATTTTGGTGGAACAGGAAGACTGTAATTAGCCTTACAGAACAGTTGGGACATCTTACTCCAGCAGAGAGAATGTAATGTGGCAGGGTATGTACTATTTTTGATAGTAAATGTTTATTTGCCTGTTTCTTGTTGTAAATTTAGAGAAAGTGATTTGTCAGAGTACATAGAATTTTGGTATATTAACCTTCTTCTTTTTGTTTTTACCTTGTTCGGCATGACATGATATAGTGAATGATAGAGTCGATCAGTAGTAATGCTAGTCTGGCACAATTTCATGTTTTATGTAGTTATATTCTTTCCAGCCTTGCCTGTCCATGTTGCCGATTTGTGTTACATAAGATAGAGTATTTTTTCTAGCACTATGTTTATGCAATCCTTTTGCTTTATTTCTCTTGTTATCCTTTTAATATATGAATATGCAATGTTTGTATGAGTTGTTGTTTCAGCATTTAAATCCCAAATCAGTTGGGGTAGGCTATATGATTCTTTTATACTCTTCTGCTCAGGGTGTTCAGTTGTTTCAGGCTATCAGTAGAAACACACGACGTGTGTAATACTGTCCATACTGATTCTGGATATGTTATGGTTGCGGATATCTTGTATGATTCTCGATCTGTTAGCATTTAAACTAATTCCTCCTTGCCCCTAAGAATGGCTTGCCAGAGCTCGGGTAGATTCCTATGAGGTAATAGTTGCTGCTCGATGTGTTCAGTAGCTCAGACGTTCTTGATTGCTAAAATGTTTGTTGACTGTAGACACTGATATATGTATTGCTTCTTCATTAGACAGTCAATTGTGTCAATTCATTTCTGTTTGATGCTTCTTGTTTCCAGTTTTGCACATTTGACTACTAGTATATAAATTTAGGCCTGAGAAAGAGCCTACAAAACGATTGAGTTTAATCTCTTCTATGTCAACAAAGTCTAGAAGGATAGACTTTGTTGATGTGTAAATAGAATTTTGGCTGAAACATATTGTTGGTCTGAAGTTGAGAAAATTGTTAGCCTAAATTTGGCTTCTTTTTTAAAAATGAAGATATTCTGTTTGCTTTTTAGCCGATGCTCTATTGGAAACAACGTATTTACCTGTCTGCGTACATTTTACCCTCTAGACCCCACTTGTGGGACTACATGGGGTGTATATTGTTGATATACCAACATGTTCAATTCCTGATGGTGCATGTTGGTCATGGTCAGGGACACAAGTTCCTTATGGTTGAAATCATATACAGGATCTTGGATAAGTGTGACCTTAGTTATCAATGAAGCGGGTGAAAAGTACGAGAAACTAGAGTCTAAATCCTAACTAAGACAAAAAGCTATAGGTTATCTCGTCTTGTCAGGCTAAATCTTGGTCTTATAGAGTTATCTAATGCATGTGCTGGTGGAAGGTAACAATATATCTGGTGAAACAGTCAAGGTGCACGCAAGTTGGTCTAGATATCATTGTTATTGCTATATTCATTCCATTAGTGTCATTTTTTCAAAGTGGAGAAGTTTGTAGACCCAAAGAGCAAATGAATGGTGTTAAGGCCATGTGGTTAAGGGCTGCTAGTCTTCAAAGGTGGACTCTTAAATCCAAAAATGTGGTGTTTGTATGAATTTTTTGTCTTCTTATCAACAAGAAATAATATAAGTCAAAGATTCTATATGTTTTGTGTGGCCTTTGAGAAATCAAAAGGGCGAAAAAACATGTCTATGCAAAGTGATTGATTGATTGGTTGCTTTGTTGTGTTGAAAATTGTGCAGAGTTGTTGAGTCAAACATTCTTTTTTTCATTCGATATTCGATAGCATCAAGTAAAGAAATTACCTAGTATTCTTTGTTTCTACCAAAGTCAATTGTTGACTCACCAATGAGAATTGTAATGGAATGATGAATACTTCTTCGTCCTAAAGCAGAGGTCTCATATCAAACTCTGCTAATAAATTTAAATTTAATTTAAATTTATTAGACATTGGTGAGTCAACAATTGACTTAGATAGAAACAAAGAATACTAGGTAATTTTTTTGCTTGATGCTTAAGCTTTACCTGATATTTATATTGGTGCGAGGCAAAATACAATTGTTAGTATCAAATAATAGATGTTTGATGAAATAATCGAGGTGTACCTAGTTTGACTTGTGCACCACCATTATCTTTAGTTGTATAACAAAAAAGAGTGACAACTTCCGTAGTATAGAGAAAACTCAGATAGCTTTATATATTAATCAACGTAAAAAAATCACATATAAAACTAACGTTTATTGGGAAATCAAAAAAGTAATGAAGTTTAATTCAAGAGAGAATTTTAGTTCAACCACATATAGAATATAAGGATTATATATATATATATATAGATGAAGGAGTACTTACCACTCTATCACAATCCTCGATGGTTATATTATATTTATTATATACTTGGAATTTTTTTAAAATAAATAAATAAATGTAGATTGAATCAATAAAAAGTGCCTTAAAGTTATGATGGAAACACTTTGAATATGAGAAATTAATAATAATGCTTTCCTTCTTTTTGATAAAAATGTTTTTCATCATACCAAATAGAAAAATCTTCTTTTTTAACATGAAAATTTCTTTTTCACTAAAATTCGTTGATTGATTCCTATAAATTTACAATAAAAAAATTCGTATTCCTTATAACATTACTGAAGAAAAAATTAACCATAAATTCAAAAAATTTACATTCACACGAAAACAAAAACCTCCCAAAACAGATATTAAAAATAAGAAAAATTACTTCCTCACGAAAAATATTTTCCTAAAAAGTGATTTTCCCACCTACCTAAAACACTCATAATTTTTGCTTTTTTTGTAGCGTATTGCAAATTGGAGTTGTTACAAAACTTCCGCAAATGGGTCTTGTGGGGTCACAATTTTGATAATATAAAGTTCAAAAAAACAAAAGAAATTCTCAAAGTTTAGTATTTTCTTGAAAAAGAATATTTGCATCTTAAGTCATCAAAAATACAAAAAAAAACAAGAAAAAAACAGTACTTGTACTTTCTTGTTACATGATAAAGCATCCCTTTGAGTTCAAGAATACCCCCTTTTTCTTCATCACAAAGTTCTTATTTTCACACCAAATAAAAGTTAAAATAAATAAATAATTTGGGATTTCAATTTATCCAAACTTTTTCAAGATCTTTTATTCAAAACAAAACAATGTTTTCTTTCATTTGTTTACTTTTGAGTTGGATTAATGAACTAGTCGTTTGGTTCATGCAATAATAAGGTGTGATATGCGATAACTTTTCTCCAAGAGTTATAATATCAGGATTATATATAATTTCGAAATAACTTAATCCGTGAATTAAAGGATCAAGTCCACAAAAACATTATTAATTTGTTAGGTAATGTTGCTGACAAATAGATCTTTCTTTTTCAGAGGTTTTGGTAAAAAGAACCTTTTGAATATTTATTTCAAAATCAATAAGTTGGAACCTAACCAATCATGAAGAAAGTGTCAACAACAAAACCAGCTGCCATATCATAATTTACCAATCACTTGTATAGGTGTAAAACTTAATTAATCAGATGTCTCGGATTCAAGCTAAATATATATAATATCAGGTCTGTTAATTAAGGAACACTTTACCGGGACTTAACAATATGATCAAGATTTAATCAAGACTCCGATGCAGGTATAATACATCGATATGCGAAAAACAAAAAAAAACTCTACAATAGGGAAAATAATAGAAACCAAAAACAAATTTTATCGCTAAACAACATGACATGTCACTATTAGCTACAAGCTATTTACCGACGGATCGGATAGATAAAAAAACCGTGATTGATTCCACATTTTTTTGGTACTGAAGGGATAAAGTTAAAGAACCAATAAGGGAGTAGTTGTCAATTTCACATGGCTGAACAACAAAAATTTATCGCTAATCCTATTTAACGATGAATTATAAATAATTCGATTAGATACGGGCATTATTCACCAACAAATAGCAAAAATATTCGTCGCTAATTCTTATTTATTTATTTTTTAAAAAAAGAACTTTCTTCTTCTAGTGAAAGGACAAAAATGTTCAAAGGAGTTAGTTGAGTAAAGTTAATGAAGCAATATAGAGAGTAGTTATCAATTTCACATATAGATATCAAAGGGATCGGAGTTGATTTTTCATATGGTCACTCAACTAGCCGTTATTATTTCAGAAAGTTACTTTTTCTGTTGAAGAAAATTGGAATCGAGAAAAATATGACTTCCTGAGATAATAACTATTAGTAAAGTGATCATCTGAGAAACTAACTCAGATATTATTTAAATCCAAAATTATCATGTCCTAATTTGTTTTGTCTTTCCCAATGGTTTTAGTATATATAAGAAGTGTTACATAGTCTAAAAAACTTACCAATGGCTCAACATGAAACTTGTTCTTCTTGGTTAATTGTTCTTTCTCTTCTTTCAATCATAGTGTCCTTTTCTGGTGTTTCTTGTGTAAATCTTGATCATGGAAATGGTTACTTATCGGCTGTTGGCGATTCGGGGATGAGAAGGGATGGTCTAAGAGTTGCTATTGAAGCATGGAATCAATGCAATGAAGTTGGAGAAGAAGTGCCTAAAATGGGAAGTCCAAGAGTTGCTGATTGCTTTGATGTCTATAAAGCTTCTCCTCAATCACAAGGTAAGTTGAATTCCATGTTTCGAGTTTTCGTTAATGTTTTGGTATTTATGTTGTGCTATTGTGATCTTGCTCACATTGTCGGTTTACAAACTTGAATGAAGGAAGATATGATGTCAAGACGGTTATGATGAATCCTCGCAATACATAACTATATATCTTGGTTAAACGGAATGATATGATCAGTGATGATTCATATAGCCAACCTGACTATAAGATTGAGGCATTGTTGTTTTGTTGTTTTTTCTAGATTGTCTTAAAGACATAATGGCTATTGCTATACAAGGACAAATAATTGTTCTCATTGCAATGCAATTCCATACATGTTGAACAACCAGAGGCGGAATCAGAATTTAAACTTAACAGATTCAAGATTTTGATACGAGTTCAAAACTTGATATTTATACTAGTTTTGGAGAATTTTCATATATAGATATGTAGTCCATACTGAAAGTAAAGCATATCTCTCAAAAAATAGCTTAAATGTCACGACATGATCAGTAAGGATTCATATAGCTGACTTGACTCACGTACCTCCCAAAAAAAGTAGTCGAGTTGTTGTTTTGTTGGTTTTTCGATATGTTGTGTTAAATATTTAATGTATATACTTTTTACAGGGGAAAATAATTGTTCTCTTTGCAATGCAATGCCATACATGTTGGTACATAAAGTGACAGAGGAAGAAAACAGGTTAGGCATAGGAAAATCATTTCTTGGATTGGAGAAAAAGGCAATTTTTAATGTTGATCATTATGCAGCACAAAAAGAACTTTACTTGGGATCAAAATGTCAAGTTGAAGACAAGCCAAATCCTTGGCAATTTTGGATGATCATGCTCAAGAATGGAAACATGGATACTTACGCTGCTAAGTGTCCGAAAAATGGGCTCTTATCAGGCCCGTACGGGCCTGATAGCAACTTTCCGTGTTTCGGAAAAGGGTGTATGAACCAACCATTGATTTTTCACAACTACACAACTTTACAAGGTGTTAATAGAACTACACTTAAAGGGAGTTTTTTTGGTACATGGGATTTGCATAGTAGAATGAGTAAATCAAGAACAGAGAATAATTCTTTTTATTCTGTAAAATGGATGAAAGAATTGGGAAAAGGAAGTTGGATTTTTCATCATGTGTTGAAGACATCAAATAAGTATCCTTGGCTTATGCTTTACTTAAGATCAGATGCTACATTTGGTTTTTCTGGTGGATATCATTATCCAACTAGGGGCATGTTAAAAATGGTGAGTAAAAACTTGGATCTTTTCTTGATTTGCTATCAAACATACATTTTAATTTTATATACTTTGAAGTCATCTTCGCTATTGTATTTGTTTTACATACTTGTTTTTTGATGTTTGAGTCGAGGGTCTATCAGAAACAGTCTTCTATCTTCACAAGGTAAGGGTAAGACTGTGTACATACCACTCTCCACAAACCCCACTTGTGGGAGTCCGGAGTACACTGAGTATGTTATTCTTGTTGTTGTGTAGATATTGATACTTTTGTGTTGTGTAGATACCAGAATCACCAAATTTTAAGGTGAAATTCACCTTAAATGTGATAAAAGGAGGAGGTCCAAACAGCCAATTTTACTTGATGGACATAGGGAGTTGTTGGAAGAACAATGGCAAGTCATGTGATGGAAATGTAACAACAGACGTTACGCGATACAGTGAGATGATTTTGAATCCAGAAACACCATCTTGGTGCAAACCAGATAGCCCAAAATTATGTCCACCATACCACATTTTCTCAAATGGATCAAGAATTCATCGAAACGATACGATTCGTTTCCCTTATGAAGCTTATCATATGTATTGTGCACCTGGAAATGGTGAATACATTGAGGAACCTAATGTTCATTGTGATCCTTATAGTAATCCTCAACCTCAGGAGATTTTGCAGATTTTGCCACATCCTGTTTGGGGGGATTATGGTTATCCTACTAGGAAAGGAGATGGTTGGATTGGAGATCCAACAACATGGGAACTTGATGTTGGGAACTTGTCACAATCACTTTATTTTTACCAGGTTTGAATCTATTTTTCCCTTTTCTTGGATTTCAAAAAATGAGACTAAACAGACTCGGTCAAACTTTTAAAATCTGCTTATTTCGAAAAGTATTCTTTTGTCATAAGCTCTTTTTGAATAAAATGCTTTTTTGTGTTTGGTTAATCAATTTGAAAAACAATTTTATCGATATTAAAGCCCATGTTGCTCGAACTCTTCAAAAATTGTTGTCGCACCTGTGTCAGATTCTACTTTTGGAGGATCCAATATGCATCTGTTGACATTTTTGAATAGTCTGAGCAACGTAGATTAGAGCAACAATTTGTGCTTGATCAATGTTTCAAAAGTGTTTATGGGTAAAAACTACTTTTCTTTTAGCTTCTGATAAACAACCTTTGTTACTACTATAAAACGACCAAACATCTATAACAAGTTAAATTACATCGATAATATTAAAAGTCTTTAGACTATCGATGTATATAACTTAAATCTTTTCAAAAAAATACTATTTAACAATCATTGAAAAACATTTCCTAGGTATAGTTAGATTACCAAATTGATATTTTTCTTGGATAAAATTTAATTATGGAACATTTTTTCTTGTAGGATCCAGGAACTACACCAGCAAGAAGGAAATGGACTTCAATTAACTTGGGAACTGAAATTTATAAAGATCCAAATCAAGTGGCAGAGTGGACAGTTACTGATTTTGACATTCTTGTACCTAAATAAAAGTTTTAGATGTAGAAAAGAGAAAAAAAAAATTAAAAGAATTTTATTTTTATTATTATTTACAAATTTGGGAAAGATTTAAATTTGGTCTGAAGAAAGACCACAAGTTTTCTCCAAGGGGTGTATTTTTTTTAAAAAAAAAATATTTTTTGATTTGTTCCAAGTTGTATGATTGAAATAGAGAAATAGAAGAAGCTTCTTATGGATTTTCTATCTTGAAATTATGTTTCTCTAACTCTCTCAGTATGTTGTTGTACTTATGTCGTTCTTCTAAAAATACATTATTTTTAAAGTATATGTATATGTCGATATTTATGAAAAATCCAAACAGAAACAATTTAACGTTGGATTAAAGTGGATTGAGTGGTTGAACCAAACACTCTAACCAACTAACAAGTTGTGAATTTGGAGAGATGTCAGCAATTAACAACTAACAAACAGTCAAACATATTAGAAATTTGATTTTAAAATTATTAGTTCGATGATCTAAAAGATTTGTTGAAATAATAATCTAAGAGATTCAACAGATTTCAAAGAAACAAATCAACTACTATCCACCAATAAAACACCAAATCAAGTTTGACTTCTTAACATACTATATTAGTATATATTTTTCCATAAAATTTAAGATATTACTCCACCATTTTAATTTGTATATCTTATTTTCTTTTTAATTTAGCAAGTTTAAAAGGAAAGTCTTTTTCTATAATTTTTCACAATTTTCATTTTATCTTGAATGACACTCTTATAGAACGACATACTACCAAACCGTATAGTTAGGTGAATGAGATCTTTCCACCTTAACTAGAGATCACAAGGCTCGAAACTAGTCAAGGATAAAGTAGTACAACCCTTAACCCTACCACAACCTTTGATGATAGTACTGTCTTTCAGGCATAATGAAAAGTAATCTCATATAGAATTACACATTTAGTTGCAACATCAATATAATTTATGTATAACTAATACAACGTTTGATTTCTGCGATACGAACAAAACTTTGACTCATTTCTTTTGCAAAGTTGAAAGAGCTCACTATGAGAATTTCAGTAAAGGTACTGAAAAAATGGAACTTTATGCTTAAAACAAGGACAGGTTGTACTAAAGCTCCTGCTATGCCCTCTGAGGAAGGACTGGACCACAAAGGTCTATTATACGCAGCCTTACCCTGCATTTCTACAGGAGGCCATTTCCACGGTTTGAACCCGTGACCTCCTCAGATGGAAACAACTTTACCAATTCTATATTGTGTCCAAAATAATACCCTGGTAGATGGTTGCTGTATTTCTGGGCTTATAGCTTTTTTTTATATCTTGAGATAGGACCATCATGCACAAAACAATATCAATTGTCGAAAGAAATAACTTGTGACAATAAATTTACAACAATTTACAGTCTCAATGAAGTATTGTACATGAAGGACTTGTCTTTTCAGTTTTCAGTTATCGCGAATCAAATTAGTTGGCTCGCTTAGAACATACTTGGGCAAATCGTACTTGGCACCTGCAATAGAATAGTGGATCCAGAGCATTGCGTTAAGTGTTAAAACATTCACCAAATATCTATAAATATTTAACTGTGAGTTATTATCGTAATATCTTACTTAAAGTCGTTGTAGGAAGCCATAAACTTCAAATCATGGATCCACCTCTAGATACAATGAGATTATAGAGAAATGAAAACAAGTATTTGGCAAAAAGTACTACTACAAACCTCTTTCGTCGTAGCATATTGTTAAATCAGGGGCTTGCACGATTATCCCAGCACTGTCCACGATTGCTTGTGCAAGGCTTATATCCGACTCTGCTGCAGCTCGGAGTGCATCCCAGATCTCTGAAGAAGGAAATATAATGGTTAGGATATTTTCATCTGCTATGCTGTTTTATAAATCGACTTATCCTATAAGTACACATAGATATATATCCATATAGCAGTGCGTGTGGGGGTGGGGGAGTGTAACGAGTTCGGGTATTTGGAGTCACAAAGGTGTAGATGTTGCACATATTATGTTTTCTGGCTTCGCAATGAATGTCATTATAATCTAAAAGATTTCTAGCTATTGCCAGAGGTGAAATAGTACTCATACATAACGTCCCATCGATTATCTAAGACTGATGTGTAACATGGAAGACATAGTAGATCAATGCCTTGAACAATATCTCAAATGCATGGATCAAGGACAACATAGGCACATTGAAAAATGAGATAGTACTTCTCGAAAAAGAATATCGAGATAATAAGAATTCCTATCTTATGGCTCTTTTCAATTATTCCAGAAACAGGAAACTAAGTATAATACTATAACTTCCCGTATTTTATCGAGATTACCTTTTCGACCCCCATAGTGTGGTGCTGTGTCCCAGAATTCATCACGCATCGATACAAGCTGAGCCCTCGTAATAGGTTCTGAATGCTTCCAAGGCTTTGGTTTTCGTATCTGTTTAGCTGCTTCTGCAATCAAGAAACAAGCTCAGAACTCCATCGCTCAGGAGTGCTATTAAAAGAAAATATATATATCATATAAGAAGTTAAGAAAATTGTTCATGATCTATCAGTATCGGAATTCACGGGATATAGCAGGCAGCATGAAGTCATGGAAAGAAATAAAACATTGGTGTATTCTCTTTTTCCTCCTAAAAGGAATTACTTACCACACGATAGCCATAATTCATATAGTCCTATGCTTTAAACAAGCCAATAACGTAAAGAATTGTTAAATGTGACTTTGGGTCCGACACAACCTCATGAGAGGAGGATTCCCCAAGGAGACCACAACTCATTTCCTCAACCAATCTGTGACTTAACAAGAACAAACACAGACTATAAACTTTGTGATATCAGATGTGTATGATGGGTATAATAGGGATGTGACTAAGTGACCTAAGTATTGATCCACCATTCATCTTCCTAGGATTATAACCTTCAAAGGGCTACTGTAAAAGATCCAATACTAAATACTACTGATAAGAACCAAATGACGAATTTTCTAAACAACAACATACCCCGTGTAATCCCACGAGTGGAATGTGAGGAGGGTAGTGTGTATGCAGACCTTACCCCTACCTTGGGAGGTAGAGAGGTTGTTTCCGATAGACCCTCAGTTCAAGGAAAAGCATATCAAAGCAGATCGAAAAGAAATAACTGAAGTGAATGGATCATGACAAAATACTACAGAAAGCATGACACATTAACTACACCAAAAAAGTGCGATATTGAAGCACAAGAAGAGACAACAGATAGTAACAGAATTTGACGGACAAGAAATTACGGGAGCAATACTACGACTACTAGTATGGAAGAGTAAGCAAGACAACAAAGTGAAGTCAATACATACAGCAGGGATGGTTGACATATGGTAGATAGTGGTATCAATATGTAACAGAAAACAACAAACACTGGGTAACTAACAGGTTGATAAGATCATTTTGTCAGGAAAATAACCCGAAGTCATTACAAAATGAACTGTGAAAATAGTCTAAGAAACAAAGCGCTCATCATAACAATAACATGAGAACTATACAAAGAATGAAAAGGAAAGGGTAGATATGACAGAAAACAATAAAAATGTATAGCATAGAAAGAACTTCTACTGAAACACAACTAACGAAAGGAACAACTATTACTCAAAATGAAAAGGAAATAGAGACATTATATAAGTCCAAAACCGAAAGGTTAATGCAGAAGGTTTAGAAATTATAGGTTGTCGAATCAAGGGAACCAAGATCTGCAAAAACGTTTCACATATTACGCACTGGCAAATGGATGTCTGACTGGAAACCAGATGACCATAAAACCATCCTGACCAGGCCGTGCTAGTTACAACATGAACTCATACACTCAATTTTCTCTGATAACTTGAGTATGACAGCCAGGAACCAGCAGTTCATCTTATAAAAGTTTGTTCTCTCTAACAATTTAAGCACTTATAGATGAGATGGTCATGCTTTTCAACAAAAAAAATCTGAGAAGTAACTTAATTTGTTGCTTTTAGGTACTTCTTGACTTTCAGCCAACACACTCCATGGATTTGGTTTCTACTCCTAAAATCGGTCTACTTATATCCACTTACTTCAGACCTGACTTAAAGCTTAAAAAAACAATATGAAAAGACAATCTGTTGATAAATGCTGGTGATAAGAAACTGGTTTTTTCCCAAGGCTGCTCAAACAGATAGAAGACAAGCACAAGATATTGGGTGTCTGCAGTCTGTTTGAGATCTACTCTCTCACCACATTTCTAGAAAGTAACATCACACGTCCTGAAGTAAAGTACAGTGCTAGAAATCATGTTACGGATCAAAATGTACACCAGTCTAAACTTGGGCAAAGGCGACTTTTATTTCCTAGGATGGTTTCTCCAGCTTAACTTTTATACTTATGTCAATATGGAGGATTCATAGAGCAGACACTAACTAGCTTCGGATTGAGGCATCATTGATCTATCGATTCTTTAGTCAAATAAGCAACCCACCATCATCTCTACAACTCTAAGTTAACCTATTTGCGTAAAACGATCACATTATTTAGTAAAGACAAAATTTCATTTTTTTATAATCTAAAAATCCGTCTGGATCCAACTGTTTGGGCCAATGCAGCCATCGAAACTCAGGGATGATTAGGCCCACCCCTCCACCCTTCCCCACTTAAATACTATAACAACAACAACAACAACAAATCCAGTGTAATCCCACAAGTGGGGTCTGAGAAGGTATGATGTACCCAGCCTTACCCCTACCTCTATGGGGTAGAGAGGTTGTTTCCGATTGATCCTCAACAACCCTCCTCTTTTATCTGGGCTTGGGACCGACAATGTAAACAAACTCACAGAGGCGGAGTTCCTTCTCCACTTGAATACTGAAGTTAATTCGTTTGGGGCAAGGCTCGAACTTGTGAAATAAGATACAAGTCCCTCAACGTTTGCCGATTGAGAAAACTCATGGGAGCAATTTCAATTAAAAAGTGCTAAATACCTCCCAACACTTGATTCATCAAAAAGTTAGTCCTCAAACATCACCAACAAGTTGGGATATGAATTCTCAAAGTCTTTGAGAGTGAAATTCCCAGAAAAGCAACCAACTTTACCACAAATGCAAATCCATCAACAAACAGAAATGTAAATTATAGAAAAATCTTACACCATATAACCAATTGAGTATACCTAAAAATTGGTATAAAAAAAACAACTAATTTCACCAAAAACAACACAGCACAAAGAAAATTCCCAGAAAAGAGCAAAACAACAATAAAAGCAACAATCTTTACAACAAATGCAAATCCCTAACAGCAAAACTTACACCATATAACTCTATAACCAATTGGGTATTACCTAAAAATTGGTAAAAGCAAATAATTTCACCAAGAATTACCCAAAAAAGAGAGGAGAGTACCATTTTCTTTGGATCCAGAGCAACCCATGTTCAAGAATCACCCAGAAACAGATATTGAGGGGGGAAATGACTTATTTACATAAATTTCTGTATGGAAAGTGAGAAATCAAATGGGATTTTTGAGTTGGTTTGTGATTCTTTTGAGGAGTGTTTTTGCGTGCTCACCACTCTCACTGACAGCTATTCTTTTTTTTTTTTTTTTTTTTGGTTTCCTCACTCTGCACTGAGTTCTGAATACAAAGAAACTCAAAATCAAACATCTAGTATACTTATTTGACACTTGGGCTTGATAGGTTTTTTTAAAACAAAAAAGAAACTCAAGAAATTACACCACTTAATAACAAAATATCTAAAAAAAATTATCATTTAAATTAATTACAAAAATATTTTAATTCGTTTCTCTTAACATCCGGATACATCACTTCACCTTTATAATCAGATTTCTTACAATTTTGTTTGTGTACAATATATCTGGTACAAATGTTATTGTTGATACATAACCTTAGTATTATTAAATCTAAATGAGTATGAATCTGATTTATAGTTATGTATCTGATACATAACTCATGTATCAGACAAAGAAACAATATCTCCACAAATTCTGAAAAATCCAAATGTATTATGATTTGAGAAACTTTCAGAATATAATGTAATTAGCTCCCAAATTATTTAGGTTTCTATACTTTATACTTTTCTTTTTGGTGTGTAGTTTCTCGCTGGCCCGATTCAATATGAATTTATGTGGAATTTTGCATTTACAAGATCAATTTGTGAGGGCAACACTTTCAATATTCACATTGAGGTTTGACTAAATTTGAATTTGCAGGATTTCCCTATTGTACGATTAATTATTTTTTTCGGGTGGGGGGTAGGCACTCTCAATATTTGTATTGGGCCCCCAACTAAATCAAAATTTGCACTAGAATTCTCGAACCAAATTCTTATTAAAGGTGGAATTATTTTAATCATTCCACTACAAACCACATTAGGATGCTTAATAGTTTGTAAATTCCTCTTTTTATCTAATGGGGGAAATTGACATGTTTTATCTTTCTTTCTTTTTTTCATTTGATTTTTATGGATTCAAAATTTAAATATTATAGTTTTAAATTTGAAATAATATTCCACTTTAATTAATTTATTGAATTTAAAATCTATTAATTATATTTATTTAATTTTTTTAAAATACAAATATGAAACTTTCAATCAAATTATTGATTTCAAATGAACCCATAACTATATGCTAGGTTCCCTTGTTTGATACTATGGTTAGATTTTAGTAACTTATGCATGCTTAGTTTTGGGAATTTGATTTTCCAACCTATTATAAATGTTGTTTTAGTTATAGGATTATTTTCACAAAAAATAGATTAATAATAACATAGAGAAATTATAGAGGTATTTTCTTCTATTTAAGTCTTAAGTGCATTGAAAATTATTTTCTCATTTAGTTTATATATAAAAAAAATATTCTTTGAACCTTGTCTTTTATAGTTAAACTAATTAGAAGAAAGAAAATATTTCCTTCTTCGTATATTATATGATAGCATTTGACTGAATAAATTTTTTAGAAAGAAAGATAGATGGATATTAAAATTTATATATAGACTATGAATACTATACCATGAAACCATTACTTTATCTATAAAAGATCTTCATCAAATACTGAATTTTTGGTAATCTTAGACAACACACATATCTATATATTTATTATTAAAAAAAATTAATTATAAATTAAATAGAGTAATTATATATAGTTACTTGAAATTATTATGAAATTTTAGATCCGTATTTTAGTGAAGCTGTTAATTCTATGCAAATTTCTTTTTTCAAGAGCTGCCAGCCTTTTGTTTTCAACTTATTATGGATGGTGATAGGGGCTAATTATCTTATCCAAAATCTAAAGAAAAGTCAAAGTTATTCACAATTATTAAGAAGAAAAAAATTATAGTGAAAATAACAAAAAAAAAAACAAGTTCAAGTAATTTTAAGATATGTTTCATGAAATTCCGTCCGGTAATACTTGTCATGTTTCATTTTCTGAAAGTTAAACATTTTAAGATTTTTTTTTTACTATATTGATATAAGAATAATTGTACCTACAATAATTTTCATGTAATTTTAAAATATCTAAATTATAATGTTAAAATATTAAATTAATTTAATTTATTTTTAAAAATTAGACAAACTGTCTCTCTCGAAAAGCGAATATAATATAGATGAGTAACATTTTTTAACAACTATATAAATGCTCCAAGCAAGAAATGTTTGTACAAAATCTCCCCTAATTCCTCCTATTTGTTTGCATTAAATCACAAAAAAAAAATCATAAAAAATCAAGGAGATCATATTGAATTTTTGTTTGTATAGGAATTTATTATACGTACAATATTCTCCCTCTTATTTCTCCTAACTATTGACATTAATCATTCACGAAAATAATTATTTTTTCCTCTTTTACTATATCCGTTTTTGAATTTTTATATATCATTATTACATATTGTTTTATTTGCTTTTCTTATCATATTATTTATTATTGTTATTATAATTTCTTTTTCATTATTTTCAACATGTTTTGTAATGCTTTACTGATCTGAAGGTTAATCAACAACATCTTGTGTTACTTTTACAGGACAGGGATGATGTTGTGTACACAACACCCTCCTCAGAATTCATTTATGAAATAGCTACACTGTGTATATATTGTCGTTGTTGTTAATCTACACAATGATGGAGAGAAAATTTTCACTAAGGAAATTCAAAATCTGAAGAAATAAACACATGAACTAGTTGAAGAGAAGATTCGATATATACTATATATACATAAAAATAATTTTAGTTATATATATATATAGAGTATAATTTTTCATCGAAGGGAATTAATTAAGATGAATCTCCTTGACACAAGCTAGCTCCGCCCCTTAATCATGCACCAAAATGTTGCCTTATGGACAATATGGTTCATAAACTTTCTTTAATCTCCATTATTATGATAATTTTCATATTAATAGTTACAAATGAGAGTTTTTCAGCAAGAACTCATGGTACAAATATATTTCCAATGGAAAAAAACAATTGGAAAATTAGCAATGGCAATATTGGTAATGATCGTCGTGTTTTGAAAAGTATAGTTTCACCATCCGGGCCGGGTCATGAGGGTCGCAAGAAACCACCACCTCTCGGCAAAAAGCTATAATCTATCGATTAAATTTGAAATTTTCCTCTGAATCAATTTACATCAATTGAAATTATGTGAAATTTAATTTTGATATGTTACGATTAATAAAAGTTAGTTGTGTGTGTCTTATGACATGTTCAACTTGAGGTGTTTCAGATTAATAAATTGTGGTTCAATTTTTATTTATATTAGAATTTATTGTACGTACAATATCCTCCCTCGTATTTCTCTCAAGTATTGGCATTAATCATGCACGGAAATTATTATTTTACTCTTTCAGTATCCTTGTTTTAATTTTATTTTTACATACTATCGATCATTTATTATTACATGTTTTTTCATTTGCTTTCGTTATCTATTATTTATGTTGCTTAATTTTTTTCTCCATTATTTTTGACATATTTTGTAATGCTTTACTAATTGATTTGAGGGTCAATCGGCAATATCTTATTTTTTCTTCACACGATAGAGTTATGGTATTTTGCATACACAATACACTCCTCAGATCCACTTACGAAATAACTATACTTTGTATGTTGTTGTTAATCTACTGTGACGAAGACAAAATTTTCATTAAGGGATTCAAATTCTAAAGATGTAAATTTGACATATATTATAAGTAGATAAAAATAATTTTAAACATGTGTGCGTTTATATATATATATATAATACAATTTCTGTCAAAAGAAGTTCAGATGAACCCCTTGATCATAAGTTGGCTCCGCCCCTTAATCATACACGAAAATATTGCCCTATTTAAATGATGATCACGGTATATAGTACAATATTTCGCCAAAAAGAATTCAGATGACCTCTTGACCACAAGCTGGCTCCGGTCCTTAATATGCACAAAAATATTCTTTTCATTTTCTTTTTTGGTAAAATATTTATCTATTTTCATTTTTTTGGTAAGACAATCTTTTTTTCATTATACTTCTAATAATCTGGTCCAGTCTGATTTTAATAAATTATTTTCCATATATAGTAAATCATGATACCTATAAATACATATCCCTCCATACACAACAAAACACACATTTTTTCTATAAACTTTCTTTTTCTCTACTCCTTAATTAATATTCAAATTCTCATGGCAAATATGGTTCATAAATTTTCTTTAATCTCCATAATTATGATATTTTTCATATTAATGTCTACAAATGAAACTTTTTCAGCAAGAACTCATGGTTCAAAAATATTTTCAATTGAAAAAAACAATGGGAAAATTAGTAGTGGCAGTATTGATAATAATCGTCGTGTTCTGAAAAGTTCAAATCCACCATCCGGACCAGGTCACAGGGGTCACCACTCATCACCACCACTTGTCCGTAAAAAGTTATAACCTATCGATTGAAATTGAAATTTTCCTTGAAAGCTGAAGGCGGAATATATATTTATATCCATTGAAATTTAATTTTGATTTGTTACGATTAATAAAACAGTATTTCAGATTAGTAAAATTGTGTTCAAGTTTCCTTTTGAATTTTTATTTCATGAATTGATTGATCATCTAAAAATATAAAAAAAAATCATTTTTTTTGTTTTGTTTTCATGAAGTTTAAAAAAGAGAAATTTATTTTATGAACCGTACATGTCTAATTAAAAAAAGTGATGTGCATCGTATTGATATACCACATTGGCTAATAGTGTATTCAATTAGACAAAAAATTTCATGATTTAATTTGTCTCCGGTCCCAAGAAATCACTTTTATAGTAGGAGGTTTGGGTTCTTTCGTTTGCTTCTAACCCTAAGAAGTTTCAACATGCTGAAACTTTTTATTTTGTTGGCTGACTAGTACTTTACTTTGAGTTAGCAACCCAAAGAAAATATCATTTATTTAACCACATTCTTCAATATCCTCTTCGTCTTAATTTTTGTGGTCCCATTTGACTAGACGTTTAAACGAAAAAATGGTTTTTGAATTTGTGATCTACAATAAACCTTAGATATTTTTGTGGCTATAAATTATTTTATTAAGTGTAAAAGAAATATTATAATATTAAAATATTTCTAATTATAGAAATGTGAATTTTTGAGGAATAGATTAGGATAATGTGCCAGATAAAATAATAATATCTTAATGTGTGTGAGAGATCAGTAATAAATAAATCAAGTATAAGTTATATATCGATTAATTATAGAATGTTTGGTTTTCATACGTGCTTAATAATATCAAATACCAAACGCTTGTAGTAATTTGGAGACTATATTAGTATATATTTATGAAAATTTATACCGGAATCAAACATAGTATAAACAATACAAAATTTTGCTATGTGGTTAATTTGATTCATTTCACACAAAGAACAATATTTGCTTCTTCCATCGTGTAATACTTGTCATGTTTCATTTCTTGAAAGTTAAATATTTTAAGATATATTTTTCATCATATTATATAAAAATAATTGTATCTTATAATATTATAATACATTTCATATAATTTTTGAATATTTAAATTATAGTTTTAACCTATTAAATTAATTTAATTTATTTTTAAAAGTTAAATAAATTAATTCTCGAGAAAAGCGAAACATGAAAACTAGTACAGACGAGTAACATTTAACAACTATATAAAAGCTCCAAGCAAGAAATGTTTGCACAAAATCTCCCCTAATTCCTCTTATTTATTTGCATTAATCAGAAAAAAGAAAAATCATAAAAAATCAAGGATGATCATATTGAATTTTTATTTACATAGGAATTTATTGTGCGTACAATATTCTCCTTATTATTATTTTTACTCTTCTACTATATATTTTTTTAAAATTTTTATATATCATTAGTATTACATGTTGTTTTATTTGTTTCTGTTATCGTATTATTTATTATTGCTATAAATATTCTTTTCTTCATTATTTTCAATATGTTTTGTAATGCTTTACTAATCTGCAGATCAATCAACATCTTATTTTATTTTTACAAGATAAATGTTGCGTACACAACATACCCTCCTTAAATTTCATATTAATGGTTACAAATGAGACTTCTTCAGCAACAAATTTTCCTCTTCAGCTAGAGGCTATTTATATTGATCAAAATTATGTGAAATTTAATTTTGATATGTTAAGATTAATAAATGTTAGTTGTGTGTGTCTTATGACATGTTTAACTTGAGGTGTTTCAGATTAATAAATTGTGTTCAAGTATTGCCCTTTGAATTTTTATTTATATTGGAGTTTATTGTACGTACAATATCCTCCCTCTTATATTTCTCCTAAGTATTTGCATTAATCATGCACGAAAATTATTATTTTACTGTTTTATTATCCCTTTTTTATTTTATATATCATTTATTATTACATGTTTTTTCATTTGCTTCCCTTATCTATTATTTATTGTTGTTTAATTTTTCTACTACATTTTGGATATGTTTTGTAATGATTTACTTGATTCTAGGGTCAATCGGCAACATCTTATTTTATCTTCACACGATAGAGTTATGGTAGTTTGAATACACAATACTCTCCTCAGACTCCACTTATGAAATAACTATACTTTGTATGTTGTTGTTAATCTACCGTGGCGGAGCAAAATTTTCATTAAGAAATTCAAAATCTAAAAAAGTAAATTTGACAATATATATTATAAGTAGATAAAAATAATTATATATATATATAAAATACAATATAATTTCCGTCAAAGGAAGTTCAGATGAACCCCTTGACCAGAAGTTGGCTCCGCCCCTTAATCATACATGAAAATATTGCCCTATTTAAATGATCACGATATATAGTACAATAATTCGCCAAAAAGAATTCAGATGACCTCTTGACCACAAGCTGGCTCCGGCCCTTAATTATGCACAAAAATATTCTTTTCATTTCTTTTTTGGTAAAATATTTATCTTTTTTCATTTTTTTGGTAAGACAATCTTCTTTTCATTATACTTCTAATAATCTGGTCCAGTCTGATTTTAATAAATTATTTTCCATATATAGTAAATCATGATATCTATAAATACATATCCCTCCATACACAACAAAACACACATTTTTTTCTATAAACTTTCTTTTTCTCTACTCCTTAATTAACATATTATTTTTCAAATTCTCATGGCCACTATGGTTCATAAATTTTCTTTAATCTCCATTATTATGATATTTTTCATATTAATGTCTACAAATGAAACTTTTTCAGCAAGAACTCATGGTTCAAAAATATTTTCAATTGAAAAAAACAATTGGAAAATTAGCAGTGGCAGTATTGGTAATAATCGTCGTGTTCTGAAAAGTTCAAATCCACCATCCGGGCCAGGTCACAAGGGTCACCACTCATCACCACCACCTCTCCGCAAAAAATCATAACCTATCGATTGAAATTGAAATTTTCCTTTGAAAGCTGAAGACGGAATTTATATTTATATCCATTGAAATTTTGTGAGATTTAATTTTGATTTGTTGCGATTAATAAAACAGTATTTCAAATTAGTAAAATTGTGTTCAAGTTTCCTTTTGAATTTTTATTTCATGAATTGATTGATCATCTAAATGTATAATCTTTTTCTTGACTTTTGTTTTCATGAAGTTAAAAAAAGGAGAAATTTATTTATGAACCAAACATGTCTAATAAAGAAAAGTGATGTTCATCGTATTGATATACCAAATCGACTAATAATATATTCAACTAGACAGTCTTTTAAGATTTAATCTTTTTCTAATTTTGGGAAATGGCATTTATAGTAGGAGGTCTCTGGGTTCTCTCTTTTGTTTCTAACCCTAATTTTGGGAAATGGCATTGAAAGAAGGAATTTAGATCTCTTTCTTGAATCATAAAACAAATTGATTAATAAATACATTTCAAATAAAGAAATAAATTAAGAAAATCTTATGTTAATAATAATAGTAAAATCACTTTATTTTGACTTAATTGAAGACTTGATTATTAGTATATCTATGGTAGAAGCTTCTAGAGACGGTTAGAAAAACTTTTGTGAATGAATTAAACAACATAGAAGTATAAACAATACTGTAGAATATTACAAACTCAAATATGTAGAAGTAAAACAATTCTATCAATCTCCAACTATACATTTTTACTGATCTCGTGTGCAATTCTAACCTAATCTAGTTAATTCTAACCTAGCGTTAAACTCGAACTAAAGCAGACAATACCTTGACAGTAACAAATCTCATGTCAAAGTAGGAGCAAAAATAAAGTTAGAAGGTATATAAGTGCGAGTGTTCAGAATTAAAATATCAAGACATTTTTTTTTAGTTTAAATTCAAGGGAGCAAAATCTTGAGATCCAATTTTTTTGTGATGACTCAAAGTTGATCGAGTCAAAGCGGATAATACCTTGACTTTTGGGTTTGGAATAGTGACAATTTCCTAATGAATTGAAATGTAACCAAAAATGCAAAAAGGAAACCAAAAAGAACAACAAAAGCATACCAGTATATATATAGTTCCACGAATGGGGTCTGAAAAGGGTGAAATCGCGACGATATGCAAATTAAAGAAGAGAGATTAATGGCCTACTCCTGGGCTAGGAACAGACTTGAGAATTCTATTAATAGTGTGGGAGTGACCCTTCTTGCTAGGTGTGGAATTTGGGATTGTGCCCTTTGGAAGGGAAATTTGATACAATAATCTCATGTCCTCTAAATTGGGATTTTTCTTCAATTCATGCAAGTTTAATACTAACTTTCTATTAGCTTGTGTTGTGGATGTAATAAGAGGGACAGAGATCAATAATAAGAACATGAAGAGGAAATTAGTAGTACTAGAAGCTTTTGAAAAATACATTGTTGTATGTGATATTTGGTTTTGTCAAGAAAGTGGTAGAAAGGGTGTGCTATAAAGACTTTGTTTTCTATGATTTCTTGGTTCTAAAAAGGAGAAAGAAGAAAAATGAGTAGTAGGAGGGGGAGGAGGAGGAAAGGTGTAAAGGGGGACTAGTTTTGACAAGTGTTGGTTGATTATAAATGTGTATAATTGTGACGCTCATGACAGAGGGTGGGCTAGCGAAAGTTGATTAAAGAAAAAGACTTATTAACTTGCAAGCTTCTAAAAAATGGGTGCATGTCACACACCTTAGTCGAATCTCATATCAAAGTGGAAGAGAAAATTAAAATTACGAGCTTTATAAGCATAACATAAGTTGACATGATATGCACACTTTTTTAGGTTTGATGATGGCAATAACCCAAAGTAAAAAATTGTGAGCTCTATGAAGAATTGATAATAAGGTTTTGGATTTGAACTTTGTGATCACATAATTTTTTTTGTTAGAGAGTATTTTATATCTTTATTTTAAATCGGCATATTAGGTGTGAATTCAGATTAAACCTCGCGAGTTTCAGATATGAAATGATTTTTTTTTCTAAAAGAAAAGGGTATTAAGAGCAAGCGTGATGGCTACGTACGGAGAAGAGGATTCAAGTTAGTTGGGCTACCTCAAATTCCAATGTTTTGGAAATAGTTGCCTTCTTTTATTTTATTTTAATAGACAAAAACACATATGAATTAGGCCCCTCTAGATTAATAATATTGTCTTTTAGCGAGTTTTATTTCTTATTTATCAGATGTTTTTTTCATCTGAACTATTATCATCCAAATATTAAAACATACCTCGAATTTAGTTAGATCAACTATCAATTATTCCATTTTTCAATCTGAATTATCACAATCTACTCGATTAGGGCGGTGTCTTTCACCATCTATTCAACGAAAAGCGAAATATAACAAGTAAAAGTGAACGGAGAGAGCGATAGTAATGCTGTGGTCCACTAGTATTCAAGTTGTTTTATATAATTTGAACCTAGTTATGGTCTTACAGTTTATTTTTATTTTTTTGAAAAAAAAAAATTAAAAGTCAACCACAAACGTTAAATAAAGAAACTATTATCATCTCAAATTTTAAAAACAAGAATGACATGAAAGATTAAATACTCATATTGAAATAGAAAATATATACTATAATATATATACTTTATCAGATGTTTTTTTATAACTTGAACTATTACCATCTAAGTATTAAAACATACGTTGAATATAATTGGATCAGCTATGATCAATTATTCCATTTTCAATCTGAAATATCACAATCTACTCGATTAGGGCGGTGTCTTTCACCATCTATTCAACGAAAAGCGAAACATAACAAGTAAAAGTGAACGGAGAGAGCGATAGTGATGCTGTGGTCCACTAGTATTCAAGTTGTTTTTTATAATTTGAACCTAGTTATGGTCTTACAGTTTATTTTTATTTTTTTGAAAAAAAGAATTAAAAGTCAACCACAAACGTTAAATAAAGAAACTATTATCTTCTCAAATTTTAAAAACAAGAATGACATGAAAGATTAAATACTCATATTGAATAGAAAATATATACTATAATATATATACTTTATCAGATGTTTTTTTATAACTTGAACTATTACCATCTAAGTATTAAAACATACGTTGAATATAATTGGATCAGCTATGATCAATTATTCCATTTTCAATCTGAAATATCACAATCTACTCGATTAGGGCGGTGTCTTTCACCATCTATTCAACGAAAAGCGAAACATAACAAGTAAAAGTGAACGGAGAGAGCGATAGTGATGCTGTGGTCCACTAGTATTCAAGTTGTTTTTTATAATTTGAACCTAGTTATGGTCTTACAGTTTATTTTTATTTTTTTGAAAAAAAGAATTAAAAGTCAACCACAAACGTTAAATAAAGAAACTATTATCTTCTCAAATTTTAAAAACAAGAATGACATGAAAGATTAAATACTCATATTGAATAGAAAATATATACTATAATATATATACTTTATCAGATGTTTTTTTATAACTTGAACTATTACCATCTAAGTATTAAAACATACGTTGAATATAAT
>JAJOOS010026467.1:0-27154 GCA_029582725.1 Solanum chiquidenum
TTTATTATCGGTTATTAGTAGCTCCCACAGTTCAGTCAGATCCTATTGCATTGACCATTTATCAGTATATCCAGTATTCAGTTTCAGCATGTATAAATTGGTCACTGCATTCAGTTATCTCAGCATTCAACATCTATATCATGTTCAAATTATGTCATTGCTTATTTGCTTTGTTCAGTTATATGTTATTTCAGTTGTATTCTATCCTGCATGCTCAGTACCTTCCAAGTACTGACGCATACTCTGTGCTACAGCTTCTCGTGGTGTAGGTTCAGGTTCTCAGTATCCAGATCACGCTTAGATTGGTTCCCGGTCTTCAGTTCAGCAGCATCAGTGGTGAGTCCTCATTCTTCGAGGACTAGTGACATGTTTATCTTTATCGCTTTTAGTCTGTAGTTTCAGTTTTGCTAGATCTAGCTGGGGCATGTACCAACATTTCTAGTCAATTTAGAGGCTTATTTCAGACATAGTTAGATTCAGCTTAGTATTGAGTTAATATTTTTTTTGTATTAAACTCATCAGTTTTCATTCATTTCAGATTCAGTATGTGGGTATTCCCCATCATTTCATATTTATTTATGATTATAGCTTCCGCATCAGCTTATTATCTTTAGTATGCTCATGATCATGCCAGCAGGGTTAGCTTGGGATCACTTGTGGTCCTAGGTCCCGTGTCCGCGTCTCAGGGGTAGTCTCGGGGCTTGACACATTATCTCTACAAGTCCTAACATACGAGCCAAGGTATCTTTAAGCACTAGGGTGGCAATAATACTAGGTGGAGACTGAACTAGTCTATCCCCCTCGACACGATCCTGCACATCCCCATGAATAACATCTGCATCATGAGGTATTGTCATATCATGGCCCTAGGTAGCTATTGGTACTTGTCCCTCCACATGTGCTGCAATACGACTCCTACCCTGACCTCGACCTCGTCCCCTTCCTCTTACCTTGGATAATGCTCCCAGAAGCAGGTGCAAGAATAGGCTTCTGATCACCACTTGCAGATGTACGAGTCCTCACCATCTGAGAGAGAATAAGATATCAACATTAGAATTTCAACAAGGTAAAATGTGCACGCTAAGGAATGAAAGAATAGAATTTTCCTAAATGTCCTATAGCCTCTTGAAGATAGGTATGGACGTCATCATTCGGATCCGCAAGTCTCTACTAGACATTGCTCTTGTACTCGTAAGACCGATGAACCTAGGGCTCGGATACCAAATTGTCACGATCCAAAATTTACAAGTCATGATGGAACTTATGTTCCCAACCGATAGGTAAGTCAACCCAATAATTTTACCAATCTAACTAAGTACTGATGTAAGAGTAAACAACAGGCAGAATATCTCCAACATCAAGTCCTATATAAACACGAAACACGGAATGCTAAAATACCACCCAAGAATTTGTGTCATAAGTACAAGAGCTTCTAAATATGGTGCAAGTTTGAAACTAAATAGACAAATCCAAACAAAAGGGATATTCCATCTGAATACTAAAATAATGGAATAAATAAAAGATAGAGGGAGGTGTGGGCTACAGAAAAGCCAAGCAGCTCACCACAAGAGATACTCCAAGCTCGGACTCAAAAAGCTCCACGAGATGTGCTCGTACTCTGAATCAAATCTGCAACACAAAAGAGTGCAATGAGTGTAGTATGAGAACGAAACCACGTGTACCTAGTATATCTCATAGACCGACAACGAAGAAGTAGTGACGGGAGTTCATATAAGAAAATCAGTTCTTTACTTATACAAGTCTATATTATACTTACGAGTCAAGTTTCATCAAATAAAAGGTAATCAAATATCAAGTACTTTACAACCACCAATAAAACACATAATCATCATGAATGAAGGATGTCATGAGATGCAATGCAATATGACACCATGATATGATATGCCTCAAATTCCAAGTACTCTCTCAACTGTATGTACATGATACTCCTCGAAAATACATCGAGAGTTCATGACCCATGGGGGACTCATGAGGTCCATATACCGACACAGATGATCTCCACGTGTCTGTGTGAACGATCTCAACGCACTATCATAAAATCAACAATTTCCGCACAGACGATCTCCATGTGCCCAAATTATAATCTTAATATCTAAGCATCCCCAGCACAGACGATCTTTACGTGCCTAACTTATACTCAATCTCATGTCAATGCATGTGCACAATATGATATCAGTGAAAATGGATGATGATGTATCTCAATCAAATATTAATATGATATGTAATCACCTCAACTATCACAAGTATACGGGTTCAATAAAGAGCACAATCACATATAATAAATCAAGTCAGTAATATATCAGCTAATGCACATATGTTTTGGCATTCTCATATTACAATCCGCATTCTATAGTAATAAACTTTCCTGTCACACCATTGGTACGAGACCCCCATCTTTCGCCCTTACCCATGGTCTCTTCCATTTTTAATATTTAATTACAAAAACATCCTTCAACGAAGCCTGAAAGTCTTAACATACCTTAATTGTTGAACACGTGTCACGAATCCTCAAGATTTCGCCTTTCCCTTTTGTAAAGCTCGCAAACTTTGCCAATCTATCAATTATGCATATTTTGTAAGCAAATAAGTCCATATACACCCATGTTATTATATGTCTAGCCTAGACCCAAAACTCATCCTAATTTTTTACCTAATTCATAATTGTTGGTGTCAACTAATATGCCAAGTCTCATATTTCTAAATTTTAAACTTACGGTTAAGTCTTAATTTATCCAATTAACATAAGTCTAGTGGTATGCATATAATACCATACAACTAATTTATAATGTAATAAACAAATTACATTATTTGAAATTAAAGCCACTGGTTACTAAACCAGTAGCGACAACCATGACCAATCTGAACTCTCTCTTTCATCACCTCCAATCATTTACCCATTTACACGGTTACAATGTTAACAAAAGGAACCAAATAATTATTCTACAGAATGAAATTTTTCAACCCAAAATTTAAAACCTTTGTTCTTTTCCTTTCACAAACTATGTACTAGTAAGGACCAACTATTAGAAACCGTTATTTAATGTAAATAAAAGTAAAAGGCTTTTAAAACTCTTATCTTCACTTCACTACGAATTGGAAAACCAAAACCCCCAACCCTGCATTGATTTTCTTTTCCTACAATCATTGTCTAATGATTGCATACTAATCATTATTAAATAAACAATCATTCAATTCAACCTAATAATTATACTAAATTTTCTCTAACTTTCCAATACCAAGTGACAGCAAAATAATACATTATCAACAGATTCCTTCACGCCAACAATTTATCCCACTCATGTGCACTTGTGCAGAAATTAGAGTCGGCAAAAGAAATGCTTTTTACCTGACGTATTTTTTTCCCGTCCCTCTTCGCTCTGTATTCTACGCGGCACAATTAGATTCCAACTCCTTTTGTTTTCCCTTTTTCTCTAAAATAACTCCACTAACATATTTTAATTATATGGGCCAAGTGATAAAGAGAATTAAATAAGTCATGGACTTGTCCCATTAACTATTCAATTATATTAATTATTTAATAAATATTCATTAACTAAATACTCGTAGTTACTGAATAGTTTAAAATTTCTATTTAAATGTTACAGGAAGAGTCAAAATAGTCCTAGTTTTGAAAACGATCTAGCGGGTCGTTACAAAAAGAATATTGTATCGTTTGTTGTTAGTGTTTGCTTTTTGAAAATATGTAACACGGATGTAGTAGTATAGTCTTATATATTTATTCATGATCAGTAAGTTAATAAAACATAGCCAATACAATATATTAATAAAAATGAAGTCATTCTCTTATGGTAAGACAACATTATGTATTCAATTTAAAGTAGAACTAATAGGTGAAACTGTTTGTCAAAAGAACAATCTGTCAAAAGAACAATCTGTCAAAACAAACTAGCATTTACAAATCAAAGTGTCATAAAAATCACTTCAAAAATCAATTATTTCAACAACTAGTTATCTTAAAAGCAACTTCAAAAACCAACTATCTGAAAAATCAATTGTCTTAAAAACCACTTCAATAACCAACTATTTCAAAAACTAATTGTCCTAAAATACCGATAATCACAAATGTATTACTCATCAGCACCAACCTCACCATTGAGCTCAATAAACAATACCCATCACGTCCACTGAATTTTCATCATTGCCTTTTTTTATTTTTTTTGGTTTTATTTCTTCATTCCACCACATCAGTTGCCAAGTCTTCTTCTTCCTACTTTTTCTCTTCTTCATTCTCTACCATCATCTACTCATGTTGTTCTTTCTCTTCTTCTCCACTTGCTATGTTTTCTTCTTCATTTTCTTCTTCTATCCTCTCTTCCATATTCTCTTCTTTATTTTCTTCTTCTTTCTTTTCTTCCAGCTTCTCCTCATATTTTTCTTGTTTGTTCTCTTCTAGATTCTCCTCTTTTTTTTCTTCTTTGTTCTCTTCCAGCTTCTCGACTTCTTTTTATTTTTCTTTTCTGTCATCTTCTCCTCCTCTTGTTCTTTATGTGTTCATCAATGACTGCATGATCCAAGACTAAGCATTCATAAAATTAAATTATTTTACACAAATTATATATAAATTCATCTACCTTTCTTTTTCTTGCACTTTTCAGTTCTTCTCAATTTCTCCTCTCTTACATAAGCAACAATTTCCACCATTGATTGCTCGAGGGATGCAACACGCTCACACATATGTTTTTTCTTTAGAAGTACTCGGTTTATTTTTCTGTCCACTCGAAACAAAATTCTCACAAGGTTGATTAGGATTTGATTACTTCAATACTCATCCTCTACATTCCCTACTACTGAAGTGAGGACAGTCACACCTTTCGAATTTTCCTTTAAGGTATCGAGTCTCGTATCCTTCACTTCATTCGTACATAACTTTACTGTTTCCATGTAATTCTTTTTTGTCTCATGGGCAGTAGGTTTGAGGTAGGGGTGCACAATATACAAAATTAAAAAAATAAAAATATATATATATATAATACTAAAGGACATTCAGTAATTTATAAATATTTCTAGATAATAATAAATAAATTTATACCTTTGTAATTAAATGGATCACCTTCGATAATATTATCAATTTTTGTTGTGTGCCATCTAAGTAAACGGGAAATGGGCAGAGGAGAATCCAAAGACCTCTTGGCATACTTTCCGAGATGAGGAAAAACCTCATATATCCAAACCTGAAATTATCAGAAGAACAAAAAAAATAAACATAGGCTATAAATACTACACAAATATATAAGAATTTATCATAAATCAACTACATAATTGATAATAACTACCATAAATGCCCAGGGAAAACTATACAGAGCATATGATGCACTCCCTCTTTCGTTATACACTCCACTGTGCTTCTTCAAATTTATTTATTCTTGAGATATGTGAATGTTAAATTAAAACTCTCTTTCCCCAACGGATAACTCTTGAAGAAATCTAAATTATCCATCATCTTAATGTGGTTTGAATCCACAATTTTAGATCGATCATGGGCAAGAAACATCGTGTTGACGAACAAAACCAAAGAGCACTTCAACTTCTAATCGTTATTCAATGTGGTACCCTTGATCAAATTCATCAACTTTGTAACAGTGATGTTTTTATTCTTGGTCACCTTGTACTGAAATTTCTCACCCTTTTGAAGGATTTTTTTTTCATTTTGGCATCAAAGGGGTATGCTGAGCAATTCAGCTCCGTAATCAATGTAAATTCTTTTAAGCCAAAACAAGCAGACTTATCATTCATACAAAACCAAATTTCATGCAATTTTTTGACATTTTTCACACACCGTAACAACATATAATGTACCATTTGTCCATTGAACTGGAAATATTCTTGAATTTTCCTCAAGTGTCCAAAAAAAGTGCCCTTAAAGTCGTTATAAAGTTTTTCTTTAACTAGATGTTTTTTAAACTCATGATAAACAGCCAACCTTGCTCTTACAAGAAATTTCACTGGAAACGATCCTATCTCTTCCATCTATGTCACTAAATCATACGACTTACAAGAAATATCTCTTGTACAAATTGGCAAGGACAGGGGATCTTCACCCTAATCTCCAATTTGGATATCTCTACTACTTCCCTCATCTACATTATCACTTTTTTCTTCTCTAGATTCAATATCATCACTAGATTGGGCATTACTGTCCTAGTAGTTGTCAATCTCGTCCATTGTATCAGAATTTGAGTTTAGCTCAAGTTCTTCGACTACAATTTTTTTTCTTTTCTGAAGCTTTGGAAACTTCTTCAGCCTTTCATTTCATATTTTTAGAAGCATTAGGAAAAGATTGTTTAAAGATGTCGCATTTTTTTTTAGCCATTGATTATGCATAACTTCATCAAATATCTAAGCGTCAACGATTGTTAATAAGTATATAACCCAACTAAATGAGTTGGGGTCGAATCCCATAGGGAGATGTACATGTTTCAGATTCAATTGGGAAGTATAAACATGTTCAAATCAGTCATAGGAATAAAAGTTATTGAATAAAGACATCATTCAAATTAAGGGGTGACACGAATGTTAAATGAGGGGTTTTAGTTTTGATTAACAGCTACAAACAGTAAGAACTAAAAATAATGAGACGGATTCTTGGGATGTGATCGATTATAGGAAATTATAGACATATGGGTAATTGTGACTATTAGTAAATAGCTAGATATTAGTGAGTAAGCTAGGCTATAGGGGAGGTAAACTTTCTCTCGAACAATTTACCCGAAATAAAGTGATTTCTCTCGAACATCAACAAGCAAGAAAAATAAGAGCAGCCCACACCTTAGTACATTCACTCTCTCGAGCTGAACCCAGGTCAACCCAATACCCACTAACCATCAACCAATAATTTAAGTTCTAAAACCTCTCTCTCGATCAAGCTAAGAACACAAACAAAGAACTACATTCGTAACTAAAATTATTAAATTAAACCACGATTATTAATTAAACTCACTTTTAAACAACATCTAAACTAACAATCAACAATACCCATAAACTAAATTAGCGCATAATCACATGATCACACCCCAAGAATTGGGGTTTTAGCTAAGCATTATAAAAAGGGAAAAGCAGTTACCAAATTGATTGTCCATCAACTGGGTAAGTGTAGATTCATCCTTACAATGCTTCAATTCGATGAATCTCAAAGACCCACTTCCAATTTCTCTAAAGTGAATTTCATCAATCCCTCAAAGCTTAGGAAAATCTAGAGAAAAAATGTCTCCAGATTGGTCTAAAGAGTAAAAATTGATAAGTAATACAATAAAATGATTCTTTGATACTAAACTAAGTGTTCAGAAACGTATTTGTAGTCGCCAAAAATGTATTGCGAAGAGTCACTCGGCGAAGTAAATCGGGCTCACTGAACCACTTGGCGAGCCACCCTTTGGTTTGTTCCATCACCCTTTTGCCTTGGTACTCAGCATCCTCCAGGTCTGTAACTTAGGGCGATCTATCTTGGGTTCGCGGAATCACTCGGCGATCCGCCGACTGCTCCTTTTCATCGCCAACTTGGTTCTTTCCTTCAGGGCTTGGCACACTAGAACTTTAGGCGATCTGATGAGCCACTCGGTGACACGCTGAGTGCTCTTGGAGATCCTCAGGCTTGCACATCTCCATTTCTTCTGCTTGTTTTGTTCATTTTTGCATGTTAGTGTCCGTGCCTTGTTCCTCAATCCATATACCTGAAGATCAAGGATTTAACATCCGTTATTGGCACAAATTAAGCATTTGAGGATACTAAATCTATATAAATTAAGCCCTATATGAGTCTAAATTTTGGACTCATTAGCCATATTATACTATATACAAGCAAAAAATAATTTGTCATATTAAAATATCGATCATTAGTTTATTAACACAATCAAATTTATGCTCAAACAATATGAAAAACAAGTAGCAGTTCCAGCAGAAACTGACAATGCCATTGACATAAATCTCATTAAATTTTATTATAATACACTAAAAAATTTCAAATCGATAGGTGAGTTAAACATAAAAATTCAAAAAAAAATCTATGCATTATACAAATTAAAACGTCATTTATCATGCAGAATCAAAAACATAAACTAAAACGGGTCTGATTTTCAGAAGTTTAAGAAAAAAATCTGAACTTCACTACACTACCGCAATAGAAAAATAAATCAAATAGGACTAAACAAAGTTAGTGAAAATACAATTAAACTTACCTGAGAGGAAGAGGATTGAAGAAGATTCAACTGAACTTGAGGAAGAATACTGAAGAAAAAAAGACTCACTCCACTTCATTTTGAAATCATCAGGAATGATTATGGGATCTCACGTTTGTTTATGGTAGTAACACCTCGAATTCAAGAAAATAGAAAAATGCAGCTTTCTAGGACATGGTGCCAGAACCACGGATACCACCGGTGGTCCATGGTCTCACACACGGTCCATAGGTTGGTTCCGTCGTTGGGTCCCAAAGTTTGATGGTCTCTGATCCCACCCACGGTCGACCATTACAGTCCATGGTTGGACCTACGGACCATAGGTTTGATCGTATGTGAGGGTCATCAACTATTTAGATGAAAATAGGTGTTGGGTAAACTTCAAATGGTCCTATCTTTTAGCATAAAATGAATTAGGTGGCCCATGACCTATCAAATTAAAGATAATTGAATCCTCTTTCAAATGCCACTGAGTGTGCTGAAATCTAAGTTAGGAGTAAAATGTTATGCTCATTTTAGTGAAGACCTATCAGGCAGAGTATGAACGACGACCCCAGACGAAGGTCGATAATCCAAATGAGGGTCTGTCACTCCAATCGTGGATGACCTTCGTCATCTTTTAAGTTAGAGTTATTTTGGTATTTTCCCTATATGTTGGAGCACTTAAAGTACGTTAGTTCATGCCTAAACTACATTGCTTTATTTAGTATAAGCCTAATAACCTAGTCAAAGATACCCTGAACCTTCATTCTCCAAAAGTCATCCAAATTAGAACGAATAGAACAGAAAGAGGCACCCGTTTCTTTCAAGAACAAGCTGCAGTGTTCTTCAAGTTTTAGCACTGAAATCCAAAGAATTTCTCTGTAGATTTCATCACTAGTTATGTGGGATTTCACTGCTGGATTTATTTCATCCACTCGGTCCCTAGAATTCAGTCAGTTCCTTGATTCTCCATATCTTGTTTAGACCTAGGGTTTCTAAAACCTCGGAGATTTGTTGTGATTTAGTTGTTGTAGTATCCTTAATCAAAATAACATCTTTCTTGGAAAGTTTACTTAATTCCTTGTATAAAACTCAAAACCCTAGTTTCTGTAAATTTACTTAGTTCATGAATTATACTTGCTAGGTCAGTTAAACCAAAAATCATGCTCTATATTTCGAATGTCACATTCTCAGTATATAAATGTTGAATTCTAAGTTAACCTGTCAGTATTTTGAGCAATTCAGTATTTAGTGCATTTTAGCTTCATATATATTCAGTTGGGAGTAGACTTAGCATCGAGTTGGACTACGGTTCAACGTACCCTCATAGTCCCAGAACTAAGTGACCACGTAGTATTATAAGGCCCCTCTGTTGGGCATCAGTATTAGTGATCATGCCACAGTCATTCCTTTATAACCCTGCATGGTATATTGGGTCCTCTAGATGTGGGAGTAAAGATCAGACTCCATGTTTAGCTCATGTGGTTTATGTCGGCTAATAGTAGCTCCCATAGTAAGACTCTTAGTGCATTGACGGGTCTTCAATAGTTACTTCAGTATATAGTTCAACATGTTATCTTCGTGATTAGTACTTGGTCATTGCATCCAGTTCAACTTTCAATTATACTTCAGTACATATATATATCCTTGTTTAGATTATATCATTGCTCAGTTATGCATTGTTCAGTATAGCATATGTATATCCTATATGCTTAGTACATCCAAAGTACTGACCCATACTTTTGCGCTACATCGTTTCATGATGTAGGTTCAGGCACTCAGCATCCATATTATGCTTAGATAAATTCTTGGTCTGACTTCAGCAGCTTCAGTGTGAGTCCTTATACTTAGAAGACAATAGACATGCTTTCAATTTTAAAATTTATATTCAGTTTTGTTAAAGTAAGTTGGGGCATGTCCCGACAACTCAACTCAGTTAGAGGCTTTTCAGACATAGTAGTAGATTCAGCTTGAGTTGTTAAGTGGTTGTTTCAGTTATTACTAAACTCTGAGTTTATTTCACTTATATTCAGACTATTTGGGCTTTCCCTATATTTAGATATTCTTTGTTTTACCTTCCGCTTAGTACATGCCAGATTCAGGGTTAGCTTGGGGTCATTCGTGATCCTAGGTCCCGTGTTACGCAAAAGGGTAGCCTCGGGGGTGACAATGGTTTTATGAATGGAATATGGAATGGTTGGTTGTTGGAGAAAGGTGTGATTTATGGTGGTTTATGAGTTCGATAAAGCTGGTACATGGAAGATGAAGAGACACATTGGGGAAAATGTTCTTTGAAAAGTTTTTGAGGTAGGTGTTAAAATATTGAAGTTTATTAAATATTTTTTATATTGGGATTGTACTTTTATTTTTGGAGGGATAAAATTTATTTAATATTTGATGTTTGGGGAAGAAAATGATTATTTCAAACTTGTAATTTATCCCCCAAGTTCTTAAAGTGATGAATATGTCCTTGACCTCACAACTCAACCCCACTTCTTCCCTTTTTATTAACCTAGACCTAGAAAATAAATGAAAAATAAATTAAGTGGGTATTGACTAAAATAAGTTTTGGAAGTGGATACAATACCAAATATTCCCATCTAAGTGGGCGCAAATGGGTGCATGCGGAGCCCAAGGAATTTCATGTGCTTCACCCGGTCTAGTCAGGTACTAAAGTTGTTGACCCAAATACAACTACTTAAGTTGAGTGATTCGTGGAGCATAGATATAACAAGTGATAAGCCACTAATAAGGGTGTCTCACTTTAAAGATCACTTAAAAATTATAAATGTCTAATCAAAGTTAATGTCCAAGTAATTTATACTTTTGTTTAATTGAAAACTAGACACAACATCTTTCATTGAATAATTTTTTTAATTTAAAATCACATTAAGATATTTTAGACATTAGAATTGTGCTTAATTATGCATGATATAATAACTTAATATTTTTATTACTGAATTGGATAATTAATTAAGAAAAAATATTGAACACTTCTCATAATTACCCACAGAAATTATGAATGAGTGTTTAATAGTTTTATCATAAATATAGAAAATCAACCTAGTAAATTGATAATTGTATCGTAATGTATGAATCTAATTGAATAAAAAATTAGCACACTATTAATTTTTATGTCAGTAGATTTGTTTTGTATTATTTACCTCAAATTTATTAGGTATGTATGTATATTTTTACAATTATGCAACCTGTAAATTTCCCTAATAATTATGATATTCCCAGATTGAATGGTGAGAACTATAAAGGAGAGAATCCTCCTTCACTTAGGGTGCATGGATATTGATTATGCTATCAGGAAATACGAGCCACCTATTAATGAAATAACACCGAAGATGAGATTCTTTTCATGAATAATGGGAACACACTAACCGCTTAAGTGTTATGTTCATTAAGACCAAATTTTTTGTTGGTATTCGTGGTTCTGTCGAACACTATAACATTGTGAAGGCATTAATAAAGGCTATTGATGAACAATTTGATACTTCAGATAAGGAACTTTCCACCACCTTAATTATGAAATTCTCATCAATAAGGCTCACCATATGTCGTGTGCACTATATTTTGAATAATATGCCTGCACAGTATGGTCCCTTTACAATCTCTTATAAAACACATAAGGTTAAATGGTCTATTAGTGAACTTATGGTCATGTGTGTTGAAGAGCAGGGTCGATTTCTGATGGAAAGAGGAGAAACTGCAGTGACGACTACTCAAGGAAAGAAGACCTATCAAGCCAACAAGAAATAGAAAGGAAAGGCACCACTTGAAACTAATGTTAAAAAAGAATCCAAGTGTCGCTTCTGCAGAACGAAGGGGCACATGAGGGAGGATTATGTCAAATTTCAACAATGGCTTGATAAGAAAGGTACTCCAATCTCTCTTGTTTGTTATGAAGTAAATATGATTGATATTAATCATAAAACATGGTGGATTGATTTTGTTTCTACAATCGATATTACCAATGCCTTGCACAAATTAATAAACCTACAGCACCCCCTGGGAGGTGAGTGAAGCATCTATTCAGGAAACAAGATGTAGTCGCATGTGGAAGCTAATGAAACATGCAATTTAGTTCTTAGTAGTAGTTTTATTATAGAATTAGAAAATACCTTTTATGTTCCTAACTTTTATAAGAATTTAATTTAATTAAAAAAAAATTGTACTCTTGGGTATTCCTTCTAATTAAAATGTTATTCCAAACTATTTTATAAATATAAACTTGTTGGAAATGGTCTATTGTTTGATGGTCTTTTCTCCCTTAATTTACAAAATGAGTCCATTCATAATATTAGTGATGACGCTCAAACGTCCTCTAGAAAATGAATTAAAAGGGATAGTTGTTGTAGTGAATAAAAATACCCAACTAAGAGTCGGGTCAAATTCCACATGGAATGGTATATCGTACAGAGTTCTATCAAAAAATTGGATTGTAAACTCATTCATTTTTAATAGTAAATGCAAGTGGGTGGATGATTCCACCAATTTAATTAAAAGATTTGATTATCAATTGTCACAATTAAATTGAGATTTCAGAGAATTCAAGAGTTAACAGACAATCTAGGGGTGCAGGGATTGGAAAGCGATGTCACATAGGGTTATTAGTAGGTTAAACTAGAACTAAAACGTGAGGGTTAACGTCAAGGTTTAAGGGAAAGGGTTAAGGTTTTTGGATGGGGGCCATGGCAAGGGGGCCAAGGCTGCCTAAAACATGCCTAGCTCGCCGGACCCTACATTTGATAAGAATGAAGGCAAGCGTATGCGTTAGTACAAAAAATGTACTAAATATGATGGCTAGCATAAATCATCAACATAGGCATAGCATAGGCATTAGTCAACATGAGACATAGGCTATAAGCATAAGAGATATCAAAATAAGTCATAAGCATATTCAATGTACATAAATCATCATATCATAAGAGGGACACTTCTCACGTAACCTCAACTTGTTCTTACTCTTTGCATAGGTAATCCACCTCTAAATATGCATATCAAGGAAAGCAATTCAATTAACAATCCAAGCTAAGCTATCATCATACAATCGATATCATATCTAAACATACTTGCAATACCTACTTGAAGTAAAGCTTATCTCATCATAACTATGCTACTTTGATTTAAGGATAAGTCCCTCATGTTCATACTAGTCATGGAAAGTACTTCTTTACTAGTCCAAGACACGTCATTACTCATGAGTTGTTACGATTAACCAATTCAAGGCTACCAAGAAAAAGCATCTCATTATGCTAGGCCAAGCTATCATGGAAAGCATCCTCTCATGAAAGTCTAAGCTACTCAAGGAAGGGTACTATTGCTCAATCCAAGTCATGCTATCATGCAAGCATCATCTCATGCTAGATCAAGCTACATTGGAAGGGTAAAATTTCACAATCCAAGGCTATCCATGAGATCTACTACTCAAGCTATCATGCATGGTCTTGTCTTACCAAGTCAAGCTTTAAAGACATGAGGATTCGCCTCCACATCATTTATTTAGGGTCATGGGTACTTGCCTTCATGCCCCCCATTCATCATAATAAGAACATGTGAAATCACCTCATATCCTTTACATATGGAGGTCAAGGATAGTCGCCTCTAGCCTCATCATTAATTTAGCTTTTAGTCTAGATTCACTTCAGGTGAGCAAGTCTTTCAACCTAAAATCATTCTATGTGAGAAAACCTTTCACATTAAAGTTCATATGTGTTCATGAGAATGTCCTTTCAAGCAACACAACATCAATATCATAATCATTGACACTTTACTCTCAAAGTGTTCTTAAAGCATTTCCATATATTCTGTAAGACATGCATAATCTCATACATTCATACTATAGGTCATGTGGATAAGTCCTTCCACAACAATCCTATCTACCATTCATCAATCATATAAGCTTCACTCTCAAAGCCTTAACATTCATAGTTCATCTTATTAGCTTTAGTCTAAATGCCTTATCAATCAATAGTCATAACTACAAGACTTACTCTTAAAGCATTACATTCTTCATAATCATCACATATGCCTAGATCTCAAGACATTCTAATCACATACTTCATTCTTAAGCAATTCTAATCATATATCATCATATAGGCTCAATTTCAAGCGCTGCTAATCATAATTCATTATGTATACTTTAGTCTAATTCAATTCATTTATATGTGCTCTACTCTCAAGTAATTCATACCTATTTACTTCAATTTCGGGTAATCTATCATGTATTTCATCAATCCTAAAAGATTATCTCTAAATCCTCAACTTCCCCTTTTATGGCATAAAACCCAATTTCATCAATTCTAGGTTAGAAAAATGGGTTAGGCATGGGTACATGTAAATTCATCCTATAAACATGTAATTCTATCAATTCAATCATAAATAATCATAAACAACCATAATCCACTCAATTGGATCATAACCCATAACCTTAGAAGAAACCCTAACTAGAATTGGGGAATTCTTCTTCTAAATTGGGGAAATCATGGGGCTCCAAGGATGAAAGGATTCCATGGATGGATAAGCCATCATAACTTGATTACAAATCCCACAAAGCGTGGAAGAATGGAAACTTGACTTGACCTAGCTTGAACCCTTTTCTTCTTCTTCAACTTTCTAAAGAGAGAATTATTTGACAGAGGGACCCAATTCTTTTGGTGATTTTGAGAGAATGAATTAAATGACTTAATTTAGGGGTCTAAAGTACTTATATAGGTGGTTTATATTAGGGTAAAATGACACCGCTTAATTCTAATTAAATCTGAAAAGGACCCTCGTGTTCTCAAAACAATCATCCCAAAAGTCCACCCTTAAGACCCCTCCGACGAACCGTGGATGACCTATGTACGTTCCATCCTGGTCGGGCGTGGTCTGGACAGAGAAAAATGGCCATCCAGGATACCCCTAGCCACGGGGCGTTGGCCCATCCATGGGGTGTGGGTCCTGGTCGTGGTTCACTGCCTCAGGCAGTTTTCTTGGGGTCTCTTCATAGCCCCTAGTTGGTCCTTGTAGGTTGGCACCTTGAAGTCCTAACATGCTATCCTCTATTTTGAATACGGGGTGTTACATCCTCCAATCTATGTTGGTCAACCATAGACCAAGTACTGGGACCCTGATTTTTTCTATTTTTTTACGGAACGTGTGTACGGTTAGTAGTTATTTCTATGATCTGTAGAAACCAACAGTAAAAATCAACTTTGACCCTCAAAATTTCACTAAATCCAGGACTCACCTACAAGACTTATCTATGATTCATACAAATGATGACGGGGCATCCTGGTAACCCGTACAAAAGGGATACTGAGACTTAGTTTTAGAAAAAATATTGTTTCACTTCCTACGGTTGCCATCTACCGCCCGTAGAAGCTTCTACGGTCCGTAAATGGGAAACGTAGACACAGCCTACAACCCAGAAATAATTTATTTTCTCCATTTCCAAATTTTGAGGTGTTACAACTTCTATCCTTCTGGTACTGGAGCAGTTCAAGTGGGACGGACTTCATAATTTTTCAACAAAAGGAGTATTAAGTTGCTCAGCCACAAGAAGGCATGAGATTAAATCTGAATACTTTTTAAATCCTCTTTCGTGGTATTACTGCTATAACACCAGATTTGAGGAATGAAAAGTAGTAAGAGATTTTTCCAACATATCCTCATTTGTTATATTTTCCTCGCATAAATTTAATTGGGAAGTTATTATATATACAAAAAAATTATATTCACATACAATTTTAAAGTCAGATAATTGTAAGTGTATCCATTCATAACGAGCCCTTGGCTATACCATTGCCTTAATGTGGTCATACCATTCCTTTAAACTAGTCCACAATTCAAGTGGATTTTCACTGTCAAATATTCGACCTTTAGTCCTTCATCCAAAAGAGGACGAAGAAAAATCATAGTCTTCGCTTTGTCTTGACTCGATGTTGCATTATCCTCAGTAATGGTGGTACCAAGACCTTTAGCGCCTAGCCGAATTTCAGCATTGAGTACCAAGGATAGATAATTTTTGCCAAAAATATCAAATGTCATGAACTCCAATTTCGACAAATTTGACATGATCAAAACTATCATAAAAATAGTCAAATTAGATTAAAATAATAAACTTTTAACCATTGAAAAGTAAAGAATGTCATATGCAGTATTCTTAAATATAAAAAAATTATTTTCTTCAATTAATAAAGTTTACTTTACCACCTTATCTTATTTAGAGAATACAAAAACTGAAAATATTCAAATATATACTTGTGTTTAGAATCTGAAAATAGAAATAATTATATCACCGAAACATACTTTATAAGAGACTTTATGTTGATAACGTGTTATAAAATAAAAATATTAGAAGTTAAATAACAAAGAAAAAGAGAGAGGTAATAATATTTTTCCTTCAAATATTTCAATCTCTATGTATTTCTAAAGATAAGAGGAATATATATAAAAGGTAGGAGTGTCTTTGTAATCCTTTAAAGTCAAGAAAGAAATCGTCAAAGTCATGCCTAAAGTGAATTTCCACATTTCATTATTTATAACAATTGAGTAATTTTGTAAGAAATGATTTTGGTGAAAGTGAGAATGATCAGAAGCGTAGGAGTAGTGAGAAGATAATAAAATATGGTAATATTGTACTCATTTTGTCTCTGATTACTTGTCCACTTTTTCCTTTTTAGTTGTCCTGAATTACTTGTCCAATTTGACAAATTAGAAAAGGACAATTTTTTGACCTATCATATCCTTAATTAATTACTTTGAAAAAATAGAACTTCTTGAAAAACATAAGTTTTTAATTCATCCACTTCATAATTAATAAAGATAAAATGGTAAGCTCATTATGTCAATCATTATTTTCTTAATAACTACACATCATTTATTATCATATTTTCTTATTTTCCTACCATTCCAAAAAATATCAAAAATCTTTTTTTTGCTCCCATCATTCCTTTTTCCGGATACATTAATTTGAAATCTCCTACCCAAGATTTTCTTTCCCTTTTCCAATCCACAAATCTCTCCACGGTTACTTTCATTAATCTATTTTTAAATTTCAAATTTTTTCTCTTTCCAATTAATGATTTCAAGTTATTCAAGAGGTAGATTTTTTTACGTCACTTCAGTTTTCGATTTCTTTTATTTATTTATTTTTTAAAAAAAATCATCTTAAAAAATTACTAAATCTTTTACTCCCAGTCTCTTTATGGAATTGAGGTGGAAAAACCTTGTTAATGTACATAGTTCATTTTGGAGTGCATTTGGAATGGTTCCAAGAATTTCTAATGGCGGTCTTGATACACTTCATTCCGTTGATTCAATCTTTTAGTTTTTGGGGTTTACTTTCAATGTATCTTGCTTATTTTGATTCTTAAATTAGTTTTTATTAGTATTATCATTGATCTGATACATCACTGCTACAATAACCTTTGTTTTATTCAATGTATCATGTTCATATTTAAGGTATTGATCCATAACTCTAATGTTGTTGAATCTTCGATTAGTGTTTATCAAGTTCAATATAAATGTACTTGATACATAAACTTTGGGTTATGTATCACACACCAAAAAACATGCTATTTGGAACAATTACATGTATAATATTAAAAAAAAATAAAAAAAATATAGTATTTCTCAAACAAAATAAGATACATAAATAGTAATGTATCATGCATTGATTTTGTAAGCATGATATGTAAATTCGAATTCATACTAAATGTATCTGATGCATAACAATTACCAAAAAATAATGTATCGATCTCAAACCTAAAATTTTATGGGCAACGCTTTCTTATTTAATGTATCTAGTAGAAATACAACACTTACCAATTTAAATTGAAAGGATCTTCATGATGCATCTTCTCAAATTTTTTGATAATTTTGAATCAAAACTGAAAGGATCTTCAATGAACTGTGAGAAGAATTTTGAAACTCAAAATTTTCCACAATCTTGAATCAAAACTGAAAGGATCTTCAATGAACTGTGAGAAGAATTTTGAATCTCAAAATTTTCCACAATCTTGAATCAAAATTGAAAGGATCTTCGATGAACTTAAATATTCACAAAAGAAATCATTTGTCCAACAATAATTCCATCATTTTTGCATCCTTCATAACTAATCTCGCTTACCCAAAATTTTGATAAAAGTTTTTGAATCAAATCTGAAAGGTTTCTTCGCTGAATAGGGAGGCCAACTGAATTTGAAAATTTGAATTTCTTTGTTCTGTTAAGATATATCTCTGTATGATTGAAAGTAAGAAGAAACGTAAGAAGATCGAAATATTCATTATGTATCGTATGAAATTTTTGGCTAATGGATGAAACATAGAGAACGATGAACAAGAAGAAGAAATTTAATTTTTGATTTTTTTGGTTTGTTACACTATATGACTAAATTCTTGACAATAATTTGGCATGAAATAGAGCAATTTATGATATCTTAATTTGATTTTTAGTTTTTTCTCCTTAATTAGTGGAACAAATGGATACTATGAGATGTTAATTTGATTTTTCAATTTTTTTTCCTTAATTATTGCAATAGATTGAGATTGATATATAATGTATCAAGATTCTCAATTATGCATCTGAACTGCGTAATAACTTGGGATTTGCATAATTAGAAAAAGAATAGAAATAGAAGGTTATTTAAGTTTGTACTATAAAATTTATGTAAATTATATATAAATATATCAATTTAAAAGTTGACAAATAATTACACAGTGTTGACAAACAGGATGGTCTCATAACAATACTGACCTAAAACACGGTCACTAGAATGGCGACATTTTTCAGATCCAAAGGGCCTCACTTATTTTAGATCTTAATAATTCTTTCCAAATATATAGAGAGATTAGTTCTGGCCATTGTTGTTATACATTTCCTGCTAAAAAGCACAACTCTCTTCTTTCCTTACAGATCTGTATCCGGTCAGGTAACTCTCAACTTTTGATTCTTCTCTAATTTTGTTATTACTTGATTTTCCTTTTCTGAATATATATATATATACTTCATTCTCCTAATATACAAACTTCAAATTTTCTTTTGTTAAATCTGTTTCTTGGATATACTATTATGGCCTGTTTTAACAGATCAAATCTTGAAATTAATCCGTGATTTGCAGAAACAAATACTGTAGTAAAAATCTACTTTTGCCTGCCATGGCGCCCACCACCATCCGAAAGGCCATTGGGGCTGTGAAGGACCAGACAAGCATAGGGATTGCCAAAGTGGCAAGCAACATGGCACCAGAGCTGGAAGTTGCTATTGTTAAGGCTACTAGCCACGATGATGAACCAGCTGGAGAGAAGTACATAAGGGAGATTCTCCAATTGACTTCATCATCACGGGGTTATGTCACTGCCTGCATGTCTGCGATTTCCAAAAGGTTGGGAAAAACCCGAGATTGGATTGTTGCCCTCAAGTGTTTGATGCTAATTCACCGACTACTCAATGATGGAGATGCTGTATTTCAGCAAGAAATTATGTATGCTACCAGGAGGGGAACAAGGCTGCTAAATTTGTCCGATTTCAGAGATGAGGCTCACGCCAGTTCATGGGATCATTCTGCTTTTGTAAGGACTTATGCTTTGTATTTGGATCAGAGGTTAGAATTGATGGTTTTTGAGAGGAAGCAAAATGGTGGAGAGATGGAAAGGTATGGATCTAAGGATGAACAATGGAGATCGCCCCAGAGTTCTAACCATGGATATGGTTATGATCATGGCGATTTTAGAGATGAGCCTGGTTATGGAATGAGGAGATCAAGATCTTCAGGTGATGTGAAAGAGTCAATACAGGAGAAGAAAGATGTGACTCCATTGAGAGAGATGAAGCCTGAAAGGATTTTTGGCAAAATGACTCATTTGCAGAGACTGCTGGATCGCTTTTTGTCTTGTCGGCCAACTGGTTTGGCTAAGAATGAAAGGATGGTCTTGGTTGCTTTGTACCCTGTGGTCAAAGAAAGTTACAAAATTTACACAGATATATGTGATGTTTTGGCTGTTCTGTTGGATAAATTTTTTGATATGGAGTATGAGGATTGTGTCAAGGCCTTTGATGCCTATGCTAATGCAGCAAAGCAGATAGATGAATTGGTGGGATTCTATAACTGGTGCAAGGATATAGGTGTGTCAAGGTCGTCAGAATACCCAGAAGTGTCGAGGATTACAAGCAAGCTATTAGATACATTGGAGGAGTTTGTGAGAGATAGAGCTAAGGCGATGAAGAGTCCTGAAAGGAAAGTAGAGAGCCAGCCAGCTCCACAGGAAGAGGAGCCAATACCAGATATGAATGAAATTAAAGCATTGCCACCACCAGAGGATTATACTGCTCCACCGCCTCCTGAACCAGAGCCTCCTAAGCCTATGCCTGTTATACAGGAGACCAGAGATTTGGTGGATTTGAGGGAGGAGGGTGTTACTGCTGATGACCAGGGGAATAAATTTGCCTTGGCATTATTTGCGGGACCAGGAACAAGCAATGCAAATGGGTCGTGGGAAGCATTCCCATCCAATGGGGAACCAGAGGTTACGTCTGCTTGGCAGAATCCAGCAGCTGAGAGTGGTAAGGCTGATTGGGAACTGGCTTTGGTGGAGACAGCAAGTAATTTGTCTAAGCAGAAGGCGGCATTGGGTGGCGGTCTTGATCCACTATTGTTGAATGGCATGTACGATCAGGGTGTTGTTAGGCAACATGTAGCCACTGCACAATCGAGTGGTGGCAGTGCCAGCAGTGTGGCATTGCCAGGAGTAGGGAAGAGTGCTACACCAGTTTTGGCACTCCCTGCACCTGATGGAACAGTCCAGACAGTTGGACAAGACCCCTTCGCAGCTTCTTTGAGTGTTCCACCGCCCTCTTATGTGCAAATGGCAGATTTGCAGAAGAAAGAGCAATTGCTAGTGCAGGAACAGATGGTGTGGCAGCAGTATAGCAGAGATGGCATGCAAGGTCAAATGAGTTTGGCCAAGATCACTACCGGAGGATACTATGGTCCAGGGAAACCCCCTGTGATGCCTTATGGAATGCCACCAGTAAATGGTGTTGGAATACCACCTGCAGCAGGGTACTACTACAATCCTTACTGATTTTGCAATATATACCTTTTATTTTTCCTTTTTTTTGTTTATGTTGGGTGTTCATTATTTAGCGTTTGACCTGTTCCACTGTATTATTTGATGGCTATATCTTCAATATGTTCATGCTTAGCGAGTCTAGTGAATGACCTGTGTTGTATTCTCTCATGTTTTTGTAATATACAGATTTCTTAATGTACTTGTTAAGTAATGCTCATTTCAAGAGGGGTGTTGTTTGAATATTGGTTGTGTGATTAACTACATGCTTTGTTTTTCAGAGGCATGCTGTTTGAATTTATTTTTCTATAAAATATTGTGTTGTGATACTGATAGGTAGAGAGACTTCATTTCAAGCTGCTCAGACTAAGTGACCAGATTCTAGGTCCGTTTGCCTTGATGACGTGTTGCTTTATACTGAAAGCCCTTTACTATATAAAAATGAGTTTAAATGGAAATTTAGAAGTTCTCGAGGCAAATATGAAATCACCATGGCCAGATTATATTTGTGTCAGATAATGTGGCTAGGACCTTCCAAACTTTTTCATCGTGGCTATGACTCTTGTTCAATGATTCAGTATGCTTCAACATATTGAGAGAAGCTGAAACAATGAAAGATTACACTCTGCTCATGTGCAGCTGCATATATGATCTGTGTATAATTGATTTTACTAGCGTATTTGAACTTAAATGTTGAATCGTGTTCATCGTATCAGACGACCCAGGCTCCAATGGAAGTCGTGGTGAAAACTGTTTTCATTAAAAGCCAAGCCAACTCACTCTTTGAAAAGGAGAGCATTGCCAGAGTTTTAAAAGTTGATTGAGTTATTGTCTAAAAGAAGAGTTTAATAGAGTGTAGAGTCTTTAAAGGGATTTATTGAGCTCTCTCGTAGGAGAAGACTTTAATATAGAGTTTAAATAGGTTCCCAACAACAATAAAAGCCTCTCCTACAGTCAAGGTGATAGAACACCTTATGGCCGATGAAGTCTGATGGTTACACATTGATTGGTAAACTTTGTCAAAACTATCACTACCTGGCTTGCTACTTGGAATTATCATAGATCTCTTATATCAACTTATATATAAGCATATGAAAGGGATGATATTACTGATTACCTCCTCTCTACTCTGTCGCCTTCTTATCTCAACCATCACCTCTGGTAAAATAGTGATAGAGTACCAAGGAAATGTTGTTGATCCTTTGGCTATTCTTCCTTGCTTAAGTGCTTAGGCCATCTATTGGTATTTCATCTCAATATTACGTTTCAAAACTTTTCAGTGACTTTGGTGCTATTTTTATGCTTTAAAATTATGGTTAAAAGGGGAAGGTACAATAGAAATGATGGTTAATTGCTGTATTGAAGTCTTGGAAACACACCAATCTTGGGTATATATGTGATAATCAAGTACTTTATAGGGCAGATAATATAATAGGTGAGAACCGAAAGCGGGGAATGGAGAAAAAACAATCCAACCTCCTCAACTTTTGAGTCGGATTCTTGAAGAGAGAGCATGGCTTTGAATGAGAAGAAAAGAATGATAATTGTTAAAGAACATGGAAGGTGGATGAAGATGACAGTAAAAAATAGTGAGCTATCTTTGGCCGGTACAGTAGAGTCCTAATATGGATTGGCAAGTAATTTTTGGGTCACTATCAGTTTGGGGACGAATTGAAGGGTGATCTACCATATTTATATATAAGTATAGAGTCCATGTGACATCCACAATATTTACTTTCAAAGCGTCACATTATACTTTTGGTTAATTTTTAGTTGTGACCTCAAACTCCATAAGCAAGGGTAATTCATTGAGCACCATAATTTCAGTAAATAAAGATCAATATGCAACTCAAGTTGATGCTTGAGCACCCACACAACCTCTAACGTAGAATTTGTGTGCGCTTCAACTATTCTGCGGTTACTTGCTAATTGTTATATTTTATAATTACAGGTATTGGGGAAATTCTTTCTATAATAGAAATCACTAGCTAGTTGTAATTATTGTGTTGTCGTTATTTTCATTAACTTAACTGGTGGTTAGGTTATAACGTTGGTCTATTCGTCTTTGGTGTGCTAAGTGGTAGGTTGTAGTTATCCCAATATGATCCTTAATATGTAGTACTTGTCTATTCCATCTCTATCTCAATTCTCAGTGAGATAAAAACATAAATTATCGGCACTGAAGAGGACTAGCAAGACATCTGTTTGACATTGTCTCACTTTTTGTCATTTCCCGTCTTTGCCATGTTTCTCACAAGGAAATCCTACTTTTATTTTCTTTGATAAAGTTATATATGCATTTTCAAGGATACTCCAAAAAAGGTATCAAACAATTTTTAAGGTCAGCTAATCAAGTCGTTTATTTTTTAACTAGTAAAATTACCACGCTTCGCGCGGGAATTTAATATCACGGAATTTATAAAATAATACTTAAAACTATTAGTCATTATAATTAAAACATTATATTATTTTATGTACAAGACTACGTAGTAAGGAACATTAATAATGTAAAGGAAAATGAAAATTATAATATCTTATCATTTATTCTTAATAACATAAGCATAAATTTATGACTCTAATAAAACATATCAGGATCTGTAACATAAGCAACGGTGTCAGTGAGCAACTCAACAGGAACAAAGTACACGAATATTTAATTGTGAAGAAGAAGAAAAAGAAGAAGACGAAGTTCACAATTTTTGTTGTTTAAAATGAAAGGAAATTCCTCTATTTATAGACAACAAAGGGTAGTGTGAACAAATGTTTGTTGTGCCTTATCGAAAAGGTCACAACTATTTGAAAAAGTTGCAACCCTTCGGAAAGGTCATAACCTTTCATAAATGTCACAACTTTTCATAAAAGTCACAACTTTTCATAAAAGTCGCAACTCTGCATAAAAGTCACAATTTTTCATGAAAGGAAAAGGCTAGTTTTGAAAATAAAATAATTTAAAAGAAAATCCTGATTTGTGGTAGCGCCACATAGGCGGGTCTAGGGTTCTCTTATATATATATATATATATATGATATATGATTTTTTACATGAAGATGACTTCCTTTTTTTTTTTTATTATTATTATTATAATTTTAACCAATCCGATTGAGTATATGTTGATGTCAAATTGCTAAAAAACAAACAATATTTGGCTAGTAGAGAGGCATATCTACAATATACAATTCCAATGTACCATGATGGTATGTAGTTGGCCAAGTATGGCTCTCTCAACAAGATTGGGGCATAAAGTTAAATTTAACAGATATATTTTAAATTATTTTTTTAGTTCACATATATAAATTGAAAAATAATAATATATTCAATATAATTTTATAAGTGAGGTATGAAGAGAGTATTATTTATGTAGACTTTATCAGTAAAGAAGGAAAACAATTCAAATTTTCAATGAAAAATATAATATAAAATATGAATAATAAAATGTGACTTAAGAATTTGAGACATTGATGTAATGATGTTGAAATTCATTGCGCATAAAAGAATCAACACTATAGATTTTTTGATGATTGATGAGGTTATGTCTGATTCTATGGAGATTAAGAGGTCCATTGTGGATTTCTATAAAAATCTTTACAAAAAAATTGAAAGTTGGCGCTTCTAGATTTGAATGCTTTTTATGTTCAAACTATTATTATGGAGGCGCAACAATGACTTACAAGAAAGTTTGAAGAGCACAGGTGTTAGAAGGGATCAAAATGTGTGCAAGTGAAAAGACATCTGACCTTGGATGGTTACACAATGATTTTTTTTTCAAAATTACTGTAAACTATGAAGGACGACTTAATGTTGACCTTCCAGAATTTTCACACTCATTAGAAATTTGAAAAAAGTTTTAATGCTATATTTGTAGCTTTGATTCCAAAGAAGGTGGGGGTAAATGATCGGAGAGATTTTAGACCAATTAGTTTGATCATAGGGGTTACAAAATCATAGTCAAGGTTCTAGCAGAGAGATTGAATAAAGTGATAAGCAAGCTTGTGAACAAACATCAGATGACCTTCATAGGTAGACATAAAATGGATGTTACTTTAATTGCTAGTGAGTGTATTGACACAAGAATTAAAAGAGATGTACCTGTTATGTGCAAGTTGGATATTGAGAAAGCCTATGACCATTTAAATTGGAAGTTCCTGATCAACACTCTTAGACAAATGAGGTTTGAAAATAGATGACTCGATTGTATAGACTTTTGTATTAAAACCATCAGGTTCACCATCCTTGTTAATGGAGAACCTATAGGGTTTTCTTTTCAGCAGAAAGAGGACTTAGACAGGAAATCCTCTATCTTCATTCCTTTTTATTATAGCTATGGAGGGATTGAACAGTTTAATGAGTAAAGCGTTGCAAAATAATTGGATCAGAGGCTTCAATATAAGAAACATGGCAAATGAGAATATGGACTTGACACATTTATTGTATGTTGATAATACAATAGTGTTTTGTGAAGAAAATCAGGAACAATTATGCTATTTAAGGGTGATTCTGATAGTTTTTTAGGCTTGTTCTGGACTCAAGGTTAACTGGAGAAAAGACAGTACCCTTCCGGTATAAGAAGTTCAATTGATACAAAAATTAGCAAACATCTTGAGGTGCAAGGTAGAGAAGCTACCAACAGTCTATCTAGGCGTGCTATTGGGGGCAAACCATAAAGCCATTACTATTTGTGATGTGGAATTATTGAGAAGACTGAGAGGAAGTTGACACTTTGAAATTCGCAATACCTTTCATTGGGAGGTAAAGTCACTTTAATAAATTCTATGCTAGATTCCTTACCAACTTATGTGATGTCCCTTTTTTCTATACTTGGTGAGGTGATCAAAATTTTGGATATTTTGAAAAGAAATTTCCTCTGGCGTGGAAATAAAATTGATGAGAGCAGTTTCAATTTAGTAAAATGGGCAGAAGTTCAACAAGGGATCGGAGGAATTATGGGGGTTTGGAAGTAAGGAAGCTCATGTTACAGAACAAAAGTTTGCTAAGCAAGTGGCAATAGAGGTACAACCAAGAGGAGAATGCACTATGAAAAGAGGTGATACAACACAAATTCGACCAAGAAGGGGAATAATTTTCATGTGAAGTAACAAGCACTTATGGAGTTGGAGTTTGGAGGACTATCATAAGCTTTTGATCGGCTTTAGAAGTTAATACAAAAGTTAAAGTTGGGAGCAGGGATAAGATTTTATTCTGGAAAGAAGATTGGACTGGTCAAGGATCTGTTCAAAGTGGATTTTATTCTATCAGTATGCATCCATATAGCAAAATCAATGGGTTGTTGTCTCAACAAGGGTGAAATTTGGTATTAATTAAAAAGTTGTTAAATGACTGAGAGATAGAAGGGGTAATTGAACTACTGAATATGATAGAGGGATTTTATGCACTAATTTGAAAACAGATAATCTATTATGGAGACAACACCCAGATGAAAGTTTTTTAATTTGTCAACAAATTGTACAAGTGGAGTCTATCGGTAACTGGAGAAAGGATAACATGGCCATGGAGTGTTGTTTGAAAGAATGTGGATCCCACTAAAGTGAAGTGTTTGTTCTGGTTGGCAGTTAGGAGAGCCTATTTGACTCATGAAGCATTACAGAAAAGGGGCATTAATATATATAGCCTCTAGATGCTTACTATGCACAGAGGCACTAAAAACCAACAAACACTTATTTTTGCATTGCAAAGTAACAACACAAGTATGAGCTTTATTCTTCAATTTAGCTAGCCTAAACTGGTGTATACTAAAACACACAACAAATTTATTGAGTTGTTGGATCAAAAGGGGGGGGGGGGGGGGGCAGCAAGAGTCAAAAGAGGTGGTGGAGGAAAGTACTTGATTGTAGCTGGTGGATTATTTAGAAGGAAAGGAATCAGAGGATTTTTGAAGTAAA